>PVIW01003937.1:0-149411 GCA_004026585.1 Noctilio leporinus
GTCACATATTTTTCCTGTACTACCATTTCTAGTCACTTCATTACTTTGTGTAGCTGCTGGTGGTAAAATGTTTCAGCTTTTGTATTTCTAAAACTATCCTATTTTACTTAAATTTTGAAAGATTTTTTGCTGAGTATAGGATTCTAAGTTGGCAGTTATTGTTATTATTTTTTTTAATGTTGTTTCACTTCCTTCTTGCTAGTATTGTTTCCACTAAGGACTTTGCTGTTATTTACATCTATGTTTATCTTTACTTAATGTATTACTTTTTCCCCACTGGAATTGATAAGGTTTTTTTATTAAGTACAGGTCTTGAGAAATTTGATTATAATTGTCTTGGTATAGTTTTCTTCATGTTTTTTTCTGCTTGAGAGTCACTGTGCTTCTCGGATATGTGGGTTTATAGTTTCTCTCAAATTTGGAAAAAATTAGCTATTATTCTTTTTGATATATTTTTCTCTCTCTTCCTTCTGGGAATTCTAATCACCTATATTAGGCTGCTTGACGTTCTCCCACAGTTTATTGTTCATTTAAAATTTTATCTGTGTTTTATTTTGAATAATTTTTACTGCTATATGTTCAAGGTGGTCAATCTTTCAGTATTCTCTTCTACAATGTCTAATGTTCTATTGATCCCATACATTGTAATTTTTTATCTCAGATATTATAGTTGTCATTTACAGAACTTTGTTTCAATTTTTAAATTAAATTTTATTTTATTTAAAAAATTTTAAAGATTTTATTCATTGCTTTTAGAGAGAGGGTTAGGGAGAGAGGCAGAGAGGGAGAGAGACATCAACGTATGGTTGCCTTTCACCTGCCTCCAGCCACAGACCTGACTGGAGACCTGGCTTGCAACCTCATTATGTGCCCTGGCTGGGGAATTGAACCAGCGACCTTTAGGTTTGCAGGCTGGCACCTTATCTACTGTGCCACCAGCAAGGGCATGCCACCAGCCAGGGCTGTTTCTTTTAATTGAGTATTTTCTTTGTTATGGATTATATTTTCATGTTTCATGTTTTGCTTGGAAGGTAGTCATTGTGAACTTTACATTATTGGCTGTTGGATAATCAGAGTTTACAGTGTAGCTGGTATGAACAGGTATTATTATTTGTTTTCCCTCAGTATCTTGCGCTGTTTCCTCAAATGCTTTTGGGTGGTTCTTTCCTGGCCTCAGGTAGTTAACTCATACACATGCACAGATGAAATTCTGCTGAATAGCCAAGCATGGTCATAGTTAAATGTAAGGATTTTTGCTCCAGAGAATTTAGAAGACTTTTAAAATATATTTTGATATGTAATCATTACAGATGTCTTGGATGGTCAGGATAAAGTACTCAGAACCAGTTATTCTACCCCATATCACTTGCATTCACTAATTTCTGTTGGGATAGAGGACCTCATGGGCTAAAATAAAAGACTTGGACCTGACCACCAATGAGGTTCAAGGGTATACTCACATATCAAATGAACTGCTATAACTCTAATGGAGGCCTTTTTAGGAAAGGAAATGTGACCCCTGAGAGAGATTCCAGGATAAAAGAATAAGGCTAAAAGAGTGAGCCAGACAAAGTAGGCCAAAGGGAGAGAGGGAGTATTGATTCTAGCACAATTAAGTGGCTGATACCAGAACTCATCCCAATCCAGCCACATATGGATAAGCAATGGGAAGGAATAGGAGGGACATGTGGGAAAATATAGGTATGTGCATGTAGAAATTGAAAAAAATAAATTGAGCTCAGACTTTACTAAGGATACATTCTAAGGGAATGTAAAAGAGGGCAACCATAAGATTTATGATCATATGTTTGCCTGGGTGAATGAGCAAAATGCTACCTTATAATGGTACAGTAAGGCAGAAAGACTAGATAGCTATATATGAGTGGTATATCTGTGGGACTCACAGAGACTGCTCTGCAAAGCAATGGTTTTACCAGCTGGGACAGCGCGTGAAAGCAATTGCATGCTGCTGTAAAGCTTTGAAGTTCTGTGGCCAAATTAAAGAGCTCATTCCCACTCCCACTCCCACTCCCACTTCTACCCACATCAGTTAAAAGTGAAATGCAGAAGGTCTCTCCTTCTTACTTCAAAAAGCAATGAGAAGATTTTTGTATGTGTATTCATAAGGGAGATTGGTCAGTCATGTTCTTTTTGTTAATTGCTTTTCTTTGATACAATCAAATATATGCGCTAATATCCCAGAGAGAAACTCAAGTAGTCTACTAAGACCAGGAAATGCTTACATTCTAATGTGATAACTCTATACTCTAAAGCCGAAATATCCCTGGGACTATGGAATACTCCAGGTCTAGAATCAGTGCTTACTTTTATTTATTTTTCCTTTTTATTTATTTTATTGGGGTAACACTGGAGAATCCACTAACATATTAAAAGTACACTATAAACAAATGCAAGGGTGTTTTGTTATTAAGAAATCAAATAGTGTAATTTATCATCTTATTATATAAAGAGAAAATTTGTTATATTCACAGATGCTATAAAGGTATTTGAAAAAAATCTGTCACTCATTTGTGATTTAAAAACAGTGATCATTCAATGAAGTAGAAATTAATGGCAAAAAAAGAAGAAATGAGAAGGGTTTCTGATCTTCTGGTTAAGACAGTGGAAGCAATAGAATTAGGAATAAAATTCTGGCCTTGAATGGCTCCTTAGTAAAGCAGTAGAACCTGAGCTGTCTGATCCTGAGTGGAACGCAATTCATGCAGTGACCATCAAGACAGGTTTATAGACGTATGTTAGCACTGTTTGAGATTCTCAGAAATACCAGTGTAATGGAATTCTGTAAAAGACCTCACCTCCTACAACCAGTGATGGTTTGGAGTTCTGATATTTGAATATGAACATTAATGTCAATACATTTATAGTCACTGCGTAAAGAAAGTGCAATACTTGGACTACACAATGTAATATATAATTAGATAATTTAATAAATTAGATAAATCTTGATTGAGGCTGATTTTGTGCAAGACATTATAATAGGCCCTTTATGGGACCAATCTGTCTGGAAAAAAATGCTCATAATGTCACAGAAGGAACTACATGAGTGCAAAATGTCCCTAATATAATATTGAGTACAAAAGGAAACCTATGCATGTTTTCTGCGTACTATGAGTAGGCATTTAGTTAGATACGCAGAAGCTGGTTTCAATAAGGTGTGTAATGTGAGAAGTGCAAAATCCCAAGGAGGAAGCAATTAATCTATCTGATTTAGTAATACTTTTGGAGATGGGATCTGAGCCAGCACTTGAATGGGAAGTAGTATTTTAAATATCACAGGTAAGGAAATAAAGTATTTGAGAGAGAGAGAGAGAAAGAGAGAGAGAGAGAGAGAGAGAATGAGAGAGAATCACAAGGCATGAATAGTATAGTCATTTTGTAGGTTGAATAGATTACTAGTATATGAAGGAATTGGTTGAAGGCATGGCTAGAAATGTAGGTTGAGGGAATTGGTGAGGACAGTTAAGGGTAATAAAGAGTCAGTGAGTGTTTTTGAGCAGAGAAACATGGGCTTATTGGCCTTTACATTATTTCTCTAGTTCCACAAAACTGAACCTACTTAGCTTCTTTCCTCAAAACAGAACCCTGCCAATGTTCTCATAACAGGCTAAATAAAAAGCAGGTAGTATTTCAACAGACTCAGCATTTCTATTCCTGAATCCAGTGGAGATTAGCATTAGCCACCCTTCATGACTGCTGGAGTTACCCTATCATTCCATCTTTATTTCTAATGCATGAATTTGGGAACCTGATTGTTCCTCTTGGAAACTCCTGTGTGTTTATGCTTGAATCCTGGCTGAGCTTGCCATGACCTTGGAACTGTGGACATTGTGATATTCTGAATAACTGTGGTCTTCAGTCATGCCTTTGGTGACCAGCCTCATACCAGTTCCCATTTTTCTTCCTCTTTTTTTGGTCTTGTTTACTCAACAATCATTCCTCTTTGGGTCAGATTCATGAAGTGTAAAAATTCATGAAAAGATTCATGAAGCAACATAGGAGGTGGTTTGAAATAAACAATTGGGAAGACAATACAGAAATTCAAGCAAAAGTCAGCAAGGGCCACAATGGCAGCAGCATCCAGGCAAAGGAAAAAATGGAAACAGTTAGTAATGAGAGTGACATATAGAAAGCACTTACTATTGCTAAGTTAGTTTTTTTAAATAGAGATTTGTGGAGGAAGAGTGATTTAGGACTTGGTAATAGAATGCAGGGGACGGTAGGAATAATCACAAGTGACTTGAAGTTGTGCATTTGGTTAGCTAGGAAAGGAGTGATGTGAGCAATCAGATATGGCTCTACTTAATCAGAGATACCTAGCTCAGGCAAATTAAATTTAAGAGCCATGTGATGACACTTGGATTGCACTACTCTCTGCTTAAATAAAGTGAGAAACTGGAGAGTTTAGAATGGGGCATGTTGAGATTAATGCCAAAATTATTTTTATTTTTAAAGCCTGAAGAAGTATGTTTGGGGAAGATAGGTGGCATATATGTTGTGTTTGGAATCTCAGATCTTGGTGGGATAATTAAAGTCATTATGGTAGAAGAGGCAGTATATGGCAAGAAAAAGGATCTGAATGAGAACTCCTAAAGAAGAAGATGAAGGAGAAGAAGAAGAAAAAGAAGGAGGAGGAGGAGGAGGAGGAGGAGGAAGGAAGAAGGAAGAAGAGAGAAGAGAGAAAGGAGAAAGAAGAAGAAGAGGAAGGGGAAGGAAGGAGGGGGAGGAAGAGGAAGGGGAAGGCACATAGACTTTTAGCCCTGTATGAGATAGAAAAAGCTGAACAATCCATTGGGATCGGTGGCAGTGGCAAGAATGACCAGGAGAAGATGGGGGGAAGTAAGCATCCCAAATAAACATTTAATCTAAGTAAAATCAGTATATTTACTTAGCAAATGCAGTTCTTTATATGTCCCCTCCCTCCTTTACCAGAATAACATGTCTAAGTCCTTCTTATATCGAAATATTGTAGCCACCATTGGTTAGCTTCCCAAGCCCCCAAATATTATATGATCCCATTAGACAACACAAAATTACCATTCTAATAGACCAAAAGGATTGAACATTTGAAATTTTATGTTTCAACCTAATACAATAGTGAGTTTCAAACAGATATATACACAGCAGACCCTCTAGATAAGTAAACAGTTTTGGTTCTCCAACTCCAGCCAGTTATACCCTGACACCTGGGCTGGACTACCTGTGAATTCTCAGAATTTATCTTCCTTGAGAGAGTAAAGCACTGTCTCAGCTCAAGTGGTTTTCTATTTGGTTCCAATCATTTTTTCCCCTTCCTATATGCCATGACCTCAGGCTTCTTGTCTAGAGCCCTCAAGTGCCTAAGTCCCAGTGGTGTGTGTGGAGAGTGGTGCGTGTTGACACAGGGTAAGTCTAATGGAGACCTGGCATCTTTGTGGACTTGGACAAGCACCACTCCAGCTGGGCTATCTACGGGCAAGTAGTTTAGAATTAAAGGGAAATCTTTGCCAGAAAAAAATAGAAGGAACACCCATTTTGAAACCTGCTTCATAGGATGATTGGGTGATCTGCTGGGTTGATCTAGGTCCCAGACAGCCTCTGGAAGCTCAAACAAGATCTGTCAGAAAGATGTGGTACTCCGTACAGGCCATGCCTGTGAAACAGACATTAACCTAAGCTGCTTATTTTCCTAGATAGGCCACACCTCACTCACTCCCTCTCTCTTGTCCTCTCCTGAGCCAGGGAGAGCTCCTTTCCTCTCTGCTTTTATCTGGTGTATGTAGTAAGTACCCAGGTCCATTCTCTTTTGCCTTTTCCATAGTACCTCACCTTTCCTCAAGTTCCTCTGCAACAGATCTTGTTGAATCTTTATAATGAAAGTTAACCAAAACATAATTTCCTTCTTCTTGAAGTTAAGTATCACTTAATTTTAAAGCTTAAACTTCTGAAACAAAGGAGGAAAAGTAAAGCTTAATTTCTGTATCAAACAACCTTAAACATGTAGAACTTGCCACAATAGGTTCTCCTCCCCAAAATGGTTCAGAGTGGTAAGTTAATCTTCCTACTCTATGAAAGAGGGTGCGTTTTGAGATGTTTCTCTTGCCATCTCAAGGGCCACATAGCTAGAAATGTTTTTTTTTGCAAAGGTTTCCTAAACTAAGTAAGGAATACAGGAAGATGAAATCTTCCTTGAGGTAAAACTGTGTTTATCATGTAAAGTTTGGAAAGATTCTGATCTGCTTATTGAAGGGCTTCATCATTCTTCTTGCTGATTTTGTCTGATTGGCCATTACATGACATCTTCTGGAGTAAATGGAAATTTTCAAGATTGCAGTACTGAAAAAAAAAAAATTGCTAGGTATTTTTACAGCAAAACTACCCAAACATGAGGCCATTGTGTAAGCATTAATTCCCCAGGGAAACACACAGGCCCGGGGATTTGGGCCTTAAGGGCTGAGAGGCAAATTGTTTCCATCCATTGCTCTAAATTTAAACATGCCTGCCATGGTGTGTTTCCTTAGAGGAGAGAAAGTGTGGCATTTTATCTGTAGCTAGTTATTTGAAAGAAAAGGCAGGGTTTCTATGGAGAGAGATAATGTTTGCTCTGTGCATTGTGAAGAATAATGATTTAGCTACTATGCTTGTTGTCTGGGGGCAAAGGAGAGTAGATAGCAAAGTTTTGTTGGAGAGAAAGGTGGTCCCCATGTCTTGTCACCCACCTCCCCTGGCTCACTAGCTCCTCTAAAGCACATACACACATGTGTCACTTGAGCATTTGTGTATTTTCTGAGCCAGGCAGTAGGTTTGAGGGCCTTTTGTGGCAAGTCAGATATGTGAAGTTCATATTATTATTATTAGCAAAAGCAATTGATTCTAAACCCCCCAGAGCAATCCTGAGGGTAAGTGGCTGACTTCAGAGCAGCTGTGTGGGAGCTCAGTGCTGGTGTAGCAGCGTGTTTTTCCCTTCACCTTGTTGTCACTATTAGTCAGTGTGGTCGCACCCTGAGGCCTTCCGAATATTTTTCCTGTGACTGAAAGTTCAGTCCTTTTTCTCAGCAATGTTTGTGGTTTCCTTTTGGCTTTTAAATATTTCATCTTTTATGAAACAAGGAGGGAAAGAAGAAGCTGGAGAAACTGAGGCTTTAGTCAGTCATGGTAGAATTGAAGAAGGGATTTTACCAAGTCTGGAACTCAAAATCTGCCAGCAAGCCTGGTGTGGTTACTGAAACTTGGGTCAAGTTTCAGAGATGAAACAGGCCATAGAAATCCAATGAAGGTTGTGAAGGGGACAGATTTCTGAAACAGATTTTTTTGAGTGGGGAGGGGGAGATCTATGATCAATCGACTCTTGACTCTCCATCTCTTAAGCAAAGCATTTGCTTTTTTTTTTTTTTTAAAGATTTTATTTCATTGTTTTTAGAGAGAGGGGAAGGGAGAGAGGCAGAGAGGGAGAGGGACATCAATGTATGATTGCATTTCACCTGCCTCCAGCCACAGACCTGACTGGAGACCTGGTTTGCAACCTGGTTATGTGCCCGGGCTGGGGAATCGAACCTGTGACCTTTGGGTTCGCAGGCCGGCGCCTTATCCATTGTGCTACCAGCCAGGGCCAAAGCATTTGCTTTTTAAAACAAGAATGCATCCCCCCCCCCCCAATATTTTCATATCCCCTTAGGTGGCTGAATTCTAAATGCCCCTCTCCCAACCCTCATCATTATTCGTGAGTTTATAAATGCACCTTCCTGAGGATCAAGTAAATAGTCCTTTTGAAGCTAAAGAAACTAGCAAATTATAGACTTTTTTTTTTTTTTGCTGTAAAAGGTAGCTTCTGCCAAATTCAATGAAGCTGCATAATGAGGGGATGACCCCATATGAGGAGAGATATATTGGATCCATTCAGCTAGTGCCACTGCCATTAAGAATAGCAATCTGGCAACATCTCAGATGATGCTCTCTCTGGCCCACATCCCTCTGCACCCTGTAGCTGTGCCCTCTCCTCCCTATAGAGTTTAGTAATTCTTTTCAGAGCTGAATTTTAATCTTAAAATGGAACAGCCATTTTAGGGCACATATTCCTAAGAATTGTTGGCTTCTTCCTTGTCCTAAAATGTTCTCTCAAACAGAATGGTATGGGCTATGTATGTGTATGAGGGTGGGGTGAGGAGGACACACATGTTGGTATACATGTGTTGGAGAGGGAGAGGCACTAACTGGGAAGGTAGACCCTTTCTTTGTTTCCAAGATGTGGATAATGACTAGTTATTCATCTCTAACTAGTGAGATTCATGAGAAAGATTTTGAAAAATTAAAGAATACTGTTAGAAGGTGCTGTAGAAAATGTCTAGTTATGTAACATTAAGCAAACCAAAGAAGCCAAAGAAGTTAGGAGCCTTGCCCACTGTTTTGCCTCTTGTTCAGAGCAAAGTCACTATAAGAATAGCATTCTGTTTTCTCCCAGGACAGTGATTTATTTAAAACCATAATAGCCTATCCAGACAAAGAGAAGGGAAATGAGAACTGGCTCCACTACTGTGAATGAAGGCAAGCACCTAGCTTCTTTGAGCTTGCATTTCTAACTCGAAGATGGAAATCAAAATGACAGTCTTAGTGATGTCTTGGCATTGTTGTGACGATCAACTGACATAATGTAAGTGAAAGCTTTTTCTTTGTCTTTTTTTTTTTTTTTTTTATAATGCAGTATGGCTATCAGAACTTAAGTTGCAGTATGGTTATCCGAATCCATTGCCTCAATGAAATCTTTTTGTAGTCTGTATTTTTGAGGTAGAATAGTGACTATGTTTGAACTTTTGAAACAGAATTCTTAACAACATGTATAAGAAGTACCAATGTTGAATGTTTGTCCCAGTTAACATTCCAGGATGCATATGTACGTGTGTGTGCGATAGATAGGGAGAGAGATAAAAATCTAAATGTAGTCTTGCTATAATATAAAGATTGGTGTTTAGAGTAGAATGTGTCACTAAAAATAAAAATGAAAAAAAACTTACTTGAATGAAGGAGGGGAACACCCGTTTCTGTTCCTCCTTAGCTAGATCAGCTGAGTGTCTGGCCTGTGGGTTTCCTTAAAGCCATGTCTCTTAATGGCCATCACCACAGCAGAAGCCAGCTGTGAGCGCAGACACAAGCTCGTACCAGATGTGGAGTGTGAGTTTTAAGAGCTCGTGAAAGAAATGTAGTCAAAAGATTTGGAATTTTTTGAATCTATTCAGTTTCATCTCAAGCATTCCAAAATGTGGAGTTCTCCACCTTCATATAGAGTTAAAAATCCTGGAATTAGGTTCTAAGTCTCCACTCTAAATCAACATGGAAATACAAGCAAACAGTCAGAGTTCACAGTGACTAAAAGAGAAAAGGAAAAATGAAGAAGGGCATTTTTTCAATCAAATGGCTTTATACCTTTCGCAGCAACTATCTTATATGAAAATCTTGGGCTATATGGTATTTGTTTACATTGCAACAAGCAGCAGGGCACTCCATCTATGAGAGACTTTGGTGATGAATTATAAGCAGAGCAGGAATGGAAAGGCCAATGGAAGTCTTTTGTGGCAATCAGATAATATAAAAATGTTTCCATACATCAGCTCTTTTGGAAAGTCTCAAATTTGGAATATTATTTATCTGGGAAAGATGAAAACTATTAGAAACAAATAGAGTCAGGATAACAGTATCACAATGTATTTCTTTCTTTTAAATTTAAACCATGTTACCTGAACGTAAGTAGGAAACCGAAAGGAAGATGGTATGCAGAAAGCAGGTGATCACCCTGCTATCCCAGTACATTTGCTATAGGAAAGCACCAGCTACATGCCATAAGATCTAATTACCAAGAATTGCCTTTCCTGCCCCACAGCAATCATTTTGATGACAGGCTTCTCTGCACCGTAAAACAAAATGGGAACCTGTGCTGTATAAACTGCCTCAGCGCTTCTTTCCCTTCCTCTGCTATCAGCCTCCCCATCTCATTTATTTTCCACACATTAATGGTAGCAGTCACCTTAAGCCGGTGATGCAGAGTAATTTTCACAGAAACCTTGATCAGAAACCATAAATCAGCCTGATGTGCTTTTATGGTCTAATAACACTCCGGTTGCTCCTACAGGCCTGTATGTAAAACTGCATTGCGGTGAGTCCTTTGGATATTTTCCCCCTCTTAGCACAGTGTACACGCATGCGCTCTTGAGCTTTCTCCTTCCCTGCCCCCGCTCCTGCTTGTCTCCCTGTCTACCTGTCTAGGTGTAGTATTTATAGACAGACCTGTGTATATGTGCGCTTAAGTCACAAGAATACAGTTCATTTCAAACACCGCCATGTTACATGGCGATACGTAGACATCATCATCATCATCATGGGGACAGCGGAGGCAAATTCTTTCAGGAGGATAAAATGATGTATTCATTACATTCTCAGTCATCCTCAGCGCTGTCTTAACAAAGGAACTGCCTCTGATGGAACATTAACATGGCATAACTTTTTAAAAATATATATTTACTGATTTTGCTATTACAGTTGTCCCAATTTTCCCCCCTTTGGCCCCCTCCACCCAGTATCTGCCATTCCCTCCAGCAATGCCCCCTTTAGTTCCTGTCCACGTGTCATGCATATAAATTCTTTGGCTTCTCCATTTCCTTTATTTTTCTTAACATCCCCTGCCCATTCTGTAATCACCAGTGTGTACTTTTTTTTCCCTTTCACATCCAGACAATTCACCATTTAATTACTACCTCTGTCAGCCTTTCAAATCATATTAATACAAAGTTATATTTTCATTATTTCAAAGTGCTATGTTAATTCATTTGCTTAAAGATTACTTTTTAAAGTAATATCAAGTGCAACATTACCAAACACATGAGCAAAAATATTTACACAAATATATATATTTTTATAAATATTTAAAGTACCTACTGGATTTTGAAGAGTTAAGATAAAATTTTTAAATGTAAAATGTCATAACTTTCATGTCATTATCTTAGGACCACTGGGACTCTTAAATGATTCAATTATGTTTTTCTTGTTAGGACAACTGGATGCTGCACCTGCGTGGGCTCTTGTCCCACTTTCCAGGGCTACTCTGTGGCTCGCTGGTCTTGAAGCCAAGTTATGTCTGACTCTTTGTATCCTGATCCCTGGTCTACAATGTCATTTACCACCTGATGGCCTTGTCTTCCCACTACTGTCAAGGGGGTCGAAATGATATAGAGTAGATGGGATTAGTGGAGTGGCAGGAAGCCAGTCAGTGGGTTTGAGGGAAGGCATTGAGTGAGATCCTGGTGAATGTGCAGGGAAGCAGTGATACAGGAGTTGGGTTGGTAGGGGTCTCTTCAGAGAGACAGAGTGCTGGCCTGTCACCAGGAGCTGACAATGATGCTAGGCTGGCAGTGAAGCTCCAGTGTCTAATAGGGCTGGTGTTGAATTAGAGGTATTATAGCGCATGCATCTGAGTCAACCATACTTACCATCCACCCCAGCTCAGGTCAATAGTCTGAGTGGATCTATGCCCTTCAGCTCAGCAAGCAACAATAGCCAAAGCAAACCAACTCAGGCCTAATCCACACCTCCTGTACCTACCCGTGAGTCTGCCAGCTAGACATCTCCTGGGTGTGTGCCCATCTAGAGGACACCGCAATTTCTGGTTTAGAACAAAGAGCCTCTCACAACCGTATTTGCAAAGAATGGAAATATCTGCAGCAGCAGCAAATGTCACTCCTAATTCACCATGTGGTGAATTAGTACAAGAAATGAACAAAGACCATTTGACTTAATCTGGGAGAATATTTAGTTTTGCTCTGGAAGTGTGGAAATCTGGCACTGATCTCTGATTTTTCACTGCTAACGCATCGAGTGATAATTGCTCCCCAATAGACTTACATAAATTCCAACATTGTTAACTGATGCTTCATGAATGTACCAAGGGGAAAATATACCCTTGGGCATTAATCAAATTTGTCAAGCTACTACTCCTTGCTTGGTTAAAAGATGCATCTCCAGTTATTTATACATACTCATGTATCTATTTTTATATGTCTACTAACATTGTTCATGTATGTACACATATATTTGGTGTAATAGCATGGCAAGCCTTCCAAATGTCAATCTGGGGGTAATGTGCAGAACATGGATCCTACCTTTATCTGTAGGACTTTTTGTTTTCAACTGTAAATCATAATGTCTAATTCACTCATTTCACATGTAATGGTGTTCAGGTTAGGCAATGGCCACCGAATTTGTTAGAATTCATTTCTTGAAGAGCTAAAAGTTTTGTTTTGTTTTTTTTCCCCACTACCAATATCTTGGGGAGCTATAACCAGTCCTGTATCCTGAATCTTCAGTAAAAAACTCAGTGTTGAATTTTCAGAAATTGACAGGCAATTTTTCCCTGTGCAATAGCCTGAGCTTTTCAGGACCACAGGAGCAAAGGCTAAATGTGAAAAGGAAATGGGGGTGAGCAAAAGCTCTTTCTCTCCACAGTGTCCGGGGCCCTTCATTTGTTGTCTGTTTAGGAGCTATTTCTAACCCTCCTAGCTGGAGGCAATGTACACCAGACCAGTGGGGTGGGAGCAATAAAAGAGAAATGCAGTAAAGAACAAATTCTTTTCAGATTAGCTGATTGGCAGTTGTGAATAATGCAGCTCTAGCACTAAAGCAAGAAAGAGCAGCTTCAACCTTGGCACTCATTATTTTGCTGTAAGCCTTTTTTGCTAGGAACATTTTTCTCTTTCAAGTCTTTAATATGTTAACTCCTTATGATCCAGCTATTTGCCCAAAGGGGAAAACTATATAGACCCTTTGTTGAAACCTCTAAGTTGTGGGTGTAAAATTTTAGCAAGAAACAATAGCATTCTCAAGCGCTCTTCTCACCAGCACTGACATTGACAGAAAAAAAACAAAAACAAAACCCAATTTACCCTGTGGATTAATTACCTACCAGGCATTCTGTGTTTGACCATAGAGGCATTTTTGAAAAATATATGAAAGAAATTAGGCACTTATGTGGCTTTTGTGTATGGCCATTAAAAGTGAAAAGAGAATATATAAAATGGTTATTTAGTGATTCTAAAGCTGTCTTTAATCTCAGTGGTCATGAGGATAGAGTCAAGGAGTGATTTTTTAGATCCTTTGAGTAGATTTTATAGTAAATTATCAGATCAATTATAGGCTGGATTTATTCAATTTGCTGTTAAATAAAGAGTGTAAATTAGCCTTTTTGCTAATTATGATTTAACAATAATATATTGTGTTCAATTATGACATTTTTTGAGAGACAAGGAATTGGGATTTTAAAAATTATTTGTGTCTTCCTGTATTTCCATTGATTATTAAGATAGTTTTTAGATATTTTCATAAAATTGTTTATTTTTATTATTTAGGCTCAATGATTACATTATAATTTTAAAATATTGCTGTTTCTCTTATTATAAAATCAATAAATGTTTTCATAAAATGCTAAATGGGTAAATATGTAATTTGTGTAAAAGAAAATTTGATATGTCAGACTCTATGATTGTTAAAAATAAGTAATTACCTAGTTTCAGTATTATTAATGGCAGTATTTGTGGAAGGAGTTGATGTCTTCTTAGTGGAAATACCTCTTCCACTATGTTTTTTTTCTTTCTTGCATCTAAAATTTTGAAACTTTGTCCTCAGGATCATATCTCAGTTATCTTCACAATCTTCTCAACCTGTTTAAAGCCTGACTCATATTTGCCAATCAATATATATGTTTTGAATAAGTACATAAATGAAAACTAGAGTACAGCTAATTAATAGCTGGAATAATACTTTGTACTTTTAAAATATGCAATTATATAATAAAATAACACATTTTAAGATATCTTTACAAGCAATTTAGGAAAAACTATTAAGACTTTTCCAAAACCATTTAGATACACTTTGATCAGGTGCCTGCCTGATATGGTTGCTAGGAGTTTTTTAGCTCTGCTTCTGTGGGCTAATGTGCAAATATCAGAGGAGGCTATACACCTATTATTTTTAGTTTGTAGCTGAAGTGTAGGGTATTTTCTAAGGCTCAATATTCTGTCAATGAATAATTAGTGAGCACTTAGCATATAAGTTAAGTTTCTGTATGTATAAAGAATGCAAAAGATATGAGACAATTGACTTAAACTTTTCCTTGTAAAGAGAGAAAGAGAACCATCTGGGTTTTTAAGCATTCCTGTTGGTGCTTCCATAGAAAGTACAGGCAAAAATATTTATTTCTTGAGGTTTGATGGTAGCTCAGTCTCTGAGACTCTCTAGGTTTGATAGTCCTATTAATCTTCCATTCCAAGCTCTGTCCAAAGTAGCAATTCAAGACACTAAGCCTTTCCTCCCACATTCCTCTCTAAATTGGTGGTAGTGTTTTTTTCCCCCACATATAACATTATTCTCCTATCTTTTCTTGATAACATTCTACTCATTTTTGCATACCCATTTAAAACAGTATCTCCTGCCTTAGCAGGGTGCTCAGTTAATTGGATCATTGTGCTGTACACTAAAAGGTTGAGGGTTCAATTCCCAGTCAGGGCACATACCTAGGTTACGGGTTAGGTACCCAGTCAAGGCACATGTAGGAGATAACTGATCAATGTTTCTCTCTCACACTAATGTCTCTTATCAATAAATATATCCTAGTGAGATAAATAAATAAATAAATATAGCAACTCCCCCAAAAAATTTGTTTCACCCCTCACTTTGAGCTCTATAAACTTCTCATTACACATTTACAGCTTTTATGCATGGACTTATGGTGCAGTCATTGGAGGCATGTATTCTCTTTGATGTTGACAATCAGTTTTGTCCTTTACATGTTTGTCTACAATTACACACATAGGTAAGTGAAATGTAGGCTTTGCTGTTAGTCTTATGCCTATATAATTTTTTACATTTTTTAGAAGATTATATTTATTATTTTTAGAGAGAAGGGAAGGGAGAAAGGCAGAGAGGTAGAGAGATATCAATGTATGGTTGCCTTTTACCTTCCTCCAGCTATGGACCTGACTGGAGACCTGGCTTTCAATCTGGTTATGTGCCCAGGCTGGGGAATCAAACCAGTGACCTTTGGGTTCGCAGGCTGGTGCCTTATCTACTGTGCCACCAGCCAGGGCTGGTCTTATGTCTATTGATGGACATGTTTCAACTCTGTGTGTTTACTGCTACCCCTTAAACCTAAACTTTGGCCATCATGAGAGTTAGTTTACATTCATTTTATTTTTCTTTTTAGGCCTTTCTCAAGAAAGACATTGTTTTCCCAATATTCATTGTTTTCAGAGCACATAGCATAGAGTCTTGTGACATGACTGGGTTTCCATAAAGATTTGAATTTAAATAAATTAAATATAGTTTATGTATAGGATATAAGGTGAGACAAAAAAGGCACCAGTTCTTTACAAGTTATTTCCAAGCACCCACTTTAGTGGTTAGGTGGTTGGAAGTGTAGGAATACATAGAATATACTCTCTTTTCTCTAAGTACTTACTATCTAATAGAAGGAGGCAAGCTAATAATTCTAATAATTTATACTTCAATATACATATTAAGATACTGGGGATAAATATAGTATTTTATGGGAACTCATAGAGACATCTCTATTAGAAAAATTATAAATTTATTCCCCTCATCTTTCCAAATTTTCTAAAGGTGCTTCAAGCTTATGAGAAACAGAAATGGAAGGGAGTTAAGAAAAAATGAAAAGAAAAATTATAAGAGAAACAATAAAAAGAAATGAGAGAGAAAACAACCTGGAGAGACTTGAACATATTGTGTACATGAGTCAACTAGCTCCAAGTACTGAAAGGTGAATGAACCTCTAGGCTCCCTTGGAATGTGCTGTACAAGAAGCTCTTCTCTTGAAACTCAGCAAGGACAGGAAAGTGGAGCAGCTCCCATATTGTGATTTTGCAGTCAATATTTTCATCAGTTGCCAATAACAACTTAGAGTTGGCCCGTTTAAGCCTCATGAAGAGCTAACATGAAATTAAAAAACACTGTGAGCTTCCAAATGCCCTTGAATTCTATCTTAAAAAATTTCCTTAATTTCTTTGATGATTATCTTCTTTTATGCTTAGTGTTTCGTTTTGCTTGATTTCCATAGCAGCAACAGCAAATTCAGCCCCCTTGCCCAATGCTTTGCTCATAATGTCACTTAATAGATACTTGTTGAAAAATAAATGAATGTGAGGATGAGACATGTCAGCCTATTTAAAGAGTGATCAATACATTTTTCATATTAGGACAGTTCCGGTTGTAGAACAAAGGAATTCAGTATTCTTTATAACTCAGTCATTATTATCCTAGGCAAGTGGGCATGTGGCCATTTGTCGGGATGAATCAGGCCATGTTTTAATAGTTAGTTCTGGCAGTTCAAAATGAAATGGATTTATTTCAAGAGGCTCAAGAAAACCTCATTTTGAAGGCTCTAATAAAAAGTAAGGATGATAAAGAACACTGTTTTTCATGATAAGGAAAATTCTGCCTTTCAAGAGAGACATCATAATTTCTTCTAATTATAAGAAAAATGTTGCTGCTTTGAGTGCTCTTATTCATGTGTCCAGCCAAAGGGATTTTCTGCATAAAAGAATAATTAGGTTCTATTCCTTTATACTAAAAAAAATCAGCTATTTTTCTTTTCTTTTATACCTTTTTCCCCCTCATATTCTTTGACTTCTACTCTGCTGAATCTTTTATGTGTCATGGAAGGAAGATTTAGAGGGTCTTTGATTTCTCCCATTCCTTTGGTGGCGGGCAACGTGCAATGCTGCATTTGGAAGTGGCTAATTTGGAGCACTGTTCATGTCGTGCTGTAAACTGATCAGATTTCATTTTATGTGTGAAGATCATTTTCAGTCCATAGATTTAAACATTTTATTTTCCTGAAATACATCCTACATGATGCGCTGGGGGCTTTTACTCAGGCAAGCTTTTCAACAACTTAGCTTTGAGACAAAGGACATTCTGGCAAGGTTCACCCTTTGACCATTTGAAATGATAAGAGGCTGGAGTTATAAAAAAGCTGAGTCACTCAGCTGTTCTGAGATGGTGACCACAGACTACATCTGGAGTTACTGTATTATAAGTGAAGGTGTGTAAGGAAGTGAGCCGAGCACTACTAGGACTTTTTATTGACCTGATTTTTATGGTAATAAATGCTGGGAGAAGAGAGATGTGCAGCTATAATGAAATTAATTCAAACCAAAATGTCAATAAAGTATACAGAAGGAATCATCAAATTTATAGTGAATGATAATATTGTTTGAACCTTTTCAGAGATTAGAATTTGTTCAATTTCAAGATGGAATATGATCATTGGCTTTAAATATATGGAATACAGAATCCTGGATCATCCTGACCTATGGCAGGCAAGAGCTGCAGTTTTACCCAATGTCACAAAGTCCCTTGATCTATAATCCACACCTTTCATAGTGGAGTGGTTAAATGTATGTCCTCTGGTACCAGTTGTCTTACCTCAGTTTGAAACCTAGCTCTTCCGTATATTTTCTGTTTGACACTGGAAAACTCATTTAACTTTGGTTTCTTCATTTATAAAATATAGACAGCCCCAATAATATTTGTCATAGAATGTGATTATTAACTGAACTTAAAGCACTTAAACCTGGCACATAATAAATTATAAATAAGTGATGCTGCTGATGATGATGATTCAACAAGTTCAGATTAGGATAGTTTTAAGAGGCCTTGGTAGACTATGATAAAAATCCTAAAATAACAACATGAAAAGATTAAATAATGTTCCATGGCCAATATCTGAAAGATTATAAAAAGAAGGAGGAAACTTAATCTGAATGAGGGTAGGGTTAATAACTTTTTTGATGATTCTTTAATGGTTAAGAATTGTCATTTATTTTGTTTTATTAATAATCTTGGGTTTTCTCCCTTTAATAGAATTTGAAACATCAAAAAGTTGACTTGGGTCAATGTATTTTCAGGGAATTTTTCTGACTTTTTATCAAGTATATTTAAGAGCAATTTCAGATTCTCTAGTGCTAATTGAAGAGGTGATTATGAATGGAGATGAGGGACAGAAGGGACGATAGTGTATCTGAGAAAAAGGTACACCTCCTATCCTTGGAATTGCCCAGCGATCAGCATTGTCTTCTAGGCTTGGCCACATACCAACCTCTAGATATGTGAAGCTAAATATACCCCATGCTTTTCTCTTTACCTTTTCTATTGACCAGTAGAATTGCTTCTTTTTTTGTAATTCTCTAGCTTTGTGACTAACTTAACACCCTTCTTCTCTTGTTCAAGTTAGTATAATATGAAAACATAATTGTATTTTTTCTGCCCCCTCACCCACCATGTCTAATCAGTGATTGAGCCTTCTCTAATTAAGCTTGACTCTATACAGCCTTCTCCTTAGCCACTGTCATTACTTTGGATTAGGACCTTGTGACTTCTCAATTGGGTTGTTGCAATAATCCCCCTACCTTCACTGCTCTCCCTGCCCCCAGCGTTATTCTATTCCAAAGAAGATTCAAAATAAATTTCATTTTCATCACATGGAGCCTGGTACTTAATATATTTCAATGGCACAGCTTTCATATATCGCTATTCCTACCTTTCCTACTTAGTTTTTAGTCTCTGTACCTCTTCTTGCTTCTCTTCCCCAGCATTCTCCATCTGTAAACATATGCAAAACAACTGTATTAAAATCCTGTTGATTTCTCAAATGTGTCAATGCCTTTGTCTTTGGCATTTGCTGCTCCTTCTTCCTAGAATATCCTCAAGAACCTCCACTTCCACTCATAAATGGCCAGTTGGCTAACTTGTACTAACCATCCTTCAAAACCAAACATGCTGTCACCTCCTCTAATATTTCCATGATTCCTCAGCCTTAAGTAGGCATATATCAACTAAATCTGCAAACCTTATCAGCTGGTATAGTAATTATTTATTGACTAGCTTCATTCCAGGATGCAAACTTCTTCAAGTCAATAATTAGATATTTTCTTTCTATATTCCTAGGGCCAAGCACAGAGCCTTTCACCGAGTAACTGCTCAGTGAAGGTTTGTAGACTAATTAAGACCCATAGCAATGAAAAAAATTATCTTCTTAAGTATCTTTATAAGTAAGACTTTCTGTAGGCAGTTTAAATAATTAAATAACAATGAATTAATACTTTCTGGTCACAAGTTTGGAATGTCTAATGTGTCCACATACCAATATCAAAAAGAAAAGTTTATTAGTAATATCTCCTAGGAGTAAAGTCTAGTGCTTAAGACAATATTTTGTATTTTAAAAGAAATTTCTAGCTTTCAAAGTACTGTTATATGCATTATCTTTGAGGTTCATGACAACTGTGAAGTAAATAACCCAGGTATTATTATCCTCATTTTACAAATAAGAAAACCGAAGCTCAAAAAGATAACTAACATACATAAAATCACTCAGAGAGAAGTAAAGTAATTTGAAACCCATTTTAAGGCTCTAAAAATATAAACATTTAAGCACTTGCTACATGCAGTTGTTATTTCCACTCTCACTGCTCTTACATTACTTAAAATCAAGCCAGGGGGCAAATAGGAAAAAAGTAAAATGTGTTAATTTACAGGGAAGTGCAGAAGTGTATGTGCATGTTCTCATTCAGTCCTCAGAATAGTCCTGGTAGGTAGGAATTATTAAACCATTTTACAGATATAGAAAATGAACTGCACAAAAGGTAACTTGCTAAAGGTCACAAAGTTATTACATGGCAACGTCAGATTTTGAACTGAGATTTGTCTAACTCTAAATTCAAATAAACTTAATACAAAAAGGAGGTGCCCAGCAGACAATGGACACATGACAAACTTGGGTTTCATCTGGAATGGTCGTCATAGCTAATAGGTCTGATCTGGTATGTGGAATGGCCAAACACTGGGAGATTTGGCAAAGAAATTGAAAGTAGCTTCATCTTAGAAGAAAATGGCTGGATTTTAGTAGGATGGCCATCACTAGCTGGTGGTAAAAGAAGGGTGCTTAGTCATTTCTAAAAGGGACTTGTTAAGTAAGGTTTTATAAACTTGTCTGGTGTCAATGAAGTGATCTTCAGGTTGAGAGCAGGGCTATCATCTTACCAGGGAATTGGAATGGGAACCAAGAGCTATGAGAGAGAGACCAGTCATGCAGCAAGACACATGTGGAAGGACAGTGGAGGAGGATGCAGTATTTCCTGAGATGGGCTCATCTTGCTCTGCATACTTTTTCAGGTTTCTTCTAGCTTTATTCCCAATCCTCATAAATTCACTCACTATCTCTGTGCTGATAACCCCACCTGTCTACAGTTCCAACCTGAAGCTAGACTCCTGTAACCACTACATGATGGACAGCACCACTTGGATGTCTGTTGACACCTCACACTAAATATATATATACTAAGTTGAATTAACCACATGTTGCTGTCATAAAACCTAGTTTCAATGTAATCTCTACTTCAGTAAAATGCAACACCATTTACCCATCTGCCCATTCAAGGAACTTGAGTGTTATCTTTTACTTCTACCTCTCATAACTCTCATTTGCTCTTTATTTAATCAAGCTCTGAATCTTATCATTCCTTTCCTTAATAGCTCCTGAAATTGTCCCATTTCCTCTGCTATGCTGAGAACTCAGGCTTTTGATACCTTAAACCACATGATTGCCTTCAGCCTTTTTCATCTCACAGTGAACTCAGAGTTCTTTCTAAGATGCCCATGTGATTGTGACTGTACTTTATAATCCTATACTTCCTGTACTTTACAATCTTCTATTTTTTCATTGTCTTTCTCACCCTAAAGGGGAGGCCTGGCCTTTGTAGTGTGAAATACAGAGACATCCCTGATTTGGCCTTTGCCAACCTTTCTAAACCTCACAGCTCACTTTACTACAGCAGTTTATCCATAACTGCTCTACTCCAGTGAAACATTTTCAAGTCCCTGAAAGTCTTCCCTGACTTCTCGCCCCAACAGGCTCTGGTATCCTTTGTATTCACATTGCATCCTTGGTCCTATGTACCTCCAACATGGCACTGAACTGATTTTATTAAAATTATTTAAATGTTGATCTATTAAGTGGACTATATATACACTTTTTAAAAGAAGGAACTTGGTACATTTTACACTGTTGTCTCCCCAGAACTTTTCAAGTCAGTTGGCACATAAGGGTGATCAACCAATATTAGTCGAATACATGAAATGAGTTCCAGGGAGTCACATGAACGTAGTGAGATCATGGGCTAATTTCAAACTCAGTGTTGGTAGGAGGATAATAAGCCTAATGACAGCCACATGGTTCTCGCGGCTATGCACCTTAGAGAGACTGAATATGTAACTAACTAGTAGATGTTCACTACCAGCAGATGGTCAAAAATGATAGGCAGGCACAGCTAACTTTAGACCAAAAGCCGATAGCTCTGGTCTAGCTTTAGACTTTTATTCCTTTGTGTGTATCCCTAGAAAAACTAACAGAGACTTGCCTCTTTCTTGGGCCCTGGTCCATGCTGAGTCTTACAAGCTTGCTTCGACAGCCTTCCCTTAGCTGCCTCATCCTTTAAAAGGCCCATTTGTAAAGAATGATTTCATAGGCTTGAAAAAAGAGTTAGTGCTGTCAGATAAATAAGTTTACAGATCTTATAGGATTTATTTTATTTGCATACCTCTCATATTTCTCTTTAGATTGGTTTTCAAATACTGCATATGTAGGCTCACTTAAAAATAACAGATTATATTATATTTCTAGTTTATTAGAGAGCCATATATCCATGCTTTAGGACACATAAAGGATCACAGAAAAAGTCCAGCCATTGGCAGTAGTTGGATTCTGAGTTTCCTTTTTGCCACATAATCCCTTGGCGGTTCCTTTGATCAGCAGTGCAAATCCTAATTAAGGTTTCATCTGATAATTTGATTTCATGATAAAGATCTATTCTTAGTCAGGAGCTTTGCCTCCTTCAATTCCCGAGGTTAATGAAAATTACTAATCCAACGGATAAACAGGCAATGGGGAAATCAAATCATAACTTTTATGTTTTCAGAAATACTGTGATTTAAGGGTTTTGGGGGCTCTTACAACAAAGGAAGATTGAGATGCAAATTTCAGTGAGAGGGAAGAGAAAACTTCCTAAGTGGGAAAGGAAATTATGTAAATGACATTGCTGTATTAAAAGTACAGTATCTTCTAGTGCCACAAATTTCCCCAGTGTTGAGGTAGTTTCCTCCCTCAATGACAGGAGAGGATGTGAAGCTGATGCTGAATCTTGTTGAGTAAGAACAGTGCAATGGGTTCTGAGAATAAACCCTAGATTCTTGCTTCCTAGCTACTTGTTGTGCAGCCTTTATGTTTCCGGTCAGGTCCTTCAGCCCTGAGTGTAATCAATGCCCAGTTCATCAAGAAAAGGTCACATTCTTTTATCAAGAAACCAGCAACAAACAAACACAGAAAGTAAATTGATGGATATTTCTTTTCAGAATATTATGAGTTCTGGGAAAATTCCAAGAGTTTTATATTTACATTCTCCAAATAGCCAGAGCTTATAGTAGAGTTCAACATATTAACATTCAGCAGGATGAATCCATATTTATTTCATGAAATTTAATTATAGACCAGAATTTAAAATAAAAAGAAAAAAAAAAAAAAGAAAGAAATAAGAATGAGGAGATTAAACCAATGTACTGAGAACATAGGAAAGGGATAATAGTTCCATGTATACTTGAGAAGCACCAACAAAGAGAATAAAGCAGAAGCTAAACTTAAATATGCCCATGACCACTTATTTTGAATACGGCTATAAAGTATTGAAAATTGCTTACTGAATTTAAGGGAAATCTGGGTTTTTTTTTGTTTGTTTGTTTGTTTTCATTTTATTTTCTTAGAACATGTTTATACTAATTACAACAAAGTATACGTATGTGAAGAAAAACACACAACAATTAACACACAATCATTACCTTCAAAATCTGGATAAAAAGTAAACTAAATCTGTTTGTACACTTTATCTAGAATATCACTCATCTTAAAATTTCTAATCTTCTCTTATAAGAGTGCACACAGATAGTTCCAAATCATTTAAAGAAATTTTTTTTTTTTTTTTTTTTTTTTTTTTTTTTGAGCAGAGGAGCTGGGAATAGTATATAAAGTACAATTTTTATTTAGGATTCTAAAAAGATCAGTAATGATGACAAAGTCTCTACCTCTTATGCCCTCAGGTGTGCTCTGTGAAAGAAGTTCCTGGCTTGAGGCTATTTTGAAGTGAATGCAAATCATCAGTCATTGAGAAATCTAATACTAATTGAGTCTCTTGTCAAAGTACAGATAAGAATCTTACTGCTTTCTAATTTAAACACAGTGGCTTTTTCTTAGGTTCAGAGAAGGAAAACTATCAGAAATGTATGACATGACACGATGATGAAAAAGAATTTATTCTTCATTTTTGTCATTTTACAAGCTGAAAATAATAGCTTTGACAATGACCTCAAACCTCTGTGTGTGTGTGTGTGTGTGTGTGTATGTTTGTGTGTGTGATGTCTAGGGAGAGGGGAGGGTGCATACATAAATACCTGGTGAAGCCAAGCACTTAGGTTTCTATCTTTTGTAGAAGGAAAGACACAACAATTTTCACTTGAATAACACATCCAAAGCCTAACTCACTCACTTTTAAGAAGATGGTTTTATTTATCTTTTTTTTTCTCTATCAGAGACAGCCCAGGGTCCATCTAAATCTAAATGGCTTAAATCATGTACAGTGGACTCTAAATAGAGTACATCTAAATGCAAAGTGGTTTTGGGAATAGAACAATTGGGTTGTATAATAGATTCTTCATTTCAATCCAGAAGTAAACAACTCTTGAGTAAATAATGGCTCTGTGAAAATCACCCTTCCTATTCCCCAATAAAAACAGCTTAAATTTTAGATGCAAAGATATTTGCAGATTGAAAAACTTTTATAAAGTCCAAGTTACCAAAAAAAAAAAAAAAAAACAAAAAAAAAAACAAAACAAAAACGCTTGTACATGGGTATCAGAATAAAGTGAAATAATAAATGTTCATTGAGATTTTTCTATGAACAAAGCATGTTGTTAGGGTGGGATGAGAAGGCACAATGCAATGTCAATGAGTTCAGTCCTCTAATAATACAATCAATGTTCTAAGGCAAACACTATTCCCAGTTACTGAAATAACCATACAAATGAAAGGAAAGCTATATATTGAAGAGGTCCAGAATATGTCTCCCCAAAATGTGACGCTTTGGCATGTGGATTGATTTGAACTAAAGGCACCCCTACCCTTCAACTCAAAAACGAACAAACAAACCCAAAACAAACAAAAAACCCATAAAAACCTTTTTTTTCTCTTTTAACTACATAAATAAAAATTAGGAAGCTCTCTTATTGAGAGCTATTACCAGAGATAACTTTTATCTGAATGACCTATCTGTATGACAGGACAAACATTTAATTACCAAACATCTGTTCTTTGTATTGTCCTGTGAATCACCCTTCTCCCTGGGAAGCCCCAGGCCCTTACCCAACTCCTAAACACAGCATGGCTTTTAGCCTCCATTGTCTAACTTGTCCTTGGGTGTGATGTTTTAAGAGGCTGCAGTATGTACAAAATTAAAAGTTTATTTTTCTCCTGTTAATCTGTTTCACAAAAACAACAACAAAAACCTATAAGGGCAAAAAAGAATTTTTTTTTTTTTCCAAAATATATATAGCAGATAGCATGCTCATGAGATAAAGAGAAGTATAGACACATACATACATACATACTGCATAGCTGAGAGGCAATATGGAATAGTGGGTAAGGGCACAGATTTGAGCCAGACTGCCTGCATTAGAATCCAACAAATCTCTACAACTTTATTTATATGACCTTCAGCAAGTTATCCAACCATTGGGCATCTTAGTTTTCTCACTTGTAAATCAGATCCAATAATAATGTCTATGCCACAAGAATGTTACACTGCATAAATTAGTTAATCCACGTGAAAAGCTTATTTTAGTGCCTGGAAAATACATGTGCTCTATGGGTGCCTTCCAAAACTATAGTTATAAAACTCACAGGAAATGCCATGCAAATATGCATACATCTATGTCATATTCAAGAGCATTTATGACAGTATACCTGCTTTCCAGGAGGCTAAATCTAGTTAGAAAAGAGGTACTATGAAGGTATAGATGTAAAGCAGAGAAATATAAATTAAGAAATTAATAGTACCAACAATTAAACATGCTGAACTGAACTCTTGCATTTATTTTTCCTTGTTCCTCCAAAAGTCTATTAAAATGAGTGTAATGTATGTCTAAAAACTTATTAACCAAGAAGGACAAAGAGGAATGGAAGAAAAGACAAGGTATCTGTATAAGTAGGAACCAACAAGTATAGGTTAGCTTATACTGCACAGCTCCAGGAAATTTTCATAAGTGAAAATACCAGGAAGAGCAAACTGGCTTAAAGTATACTTAAGAAGCATTAGAAACTCCTTCCCAATTTTTCCAAAACAGGTGACTGGCCCTTTCACCCTTTACCCTCAGGATACAAATACCCTGAAAAGGTAAGATGGAACTAGAGAATGTTGGAAATGAACCCAGAGTTGCTGTGGGTGAAATGAAAACTGAAAATGTTGATCAGTCTATATATTGAATTGGGAGCTTCCTAGCTCCCTCTATTCCATCTTAGCCTTAGCACCCGGAATCCTGACCCCAGACTAATAACACCCAAAAGCAGGAGGTTGTGGGATCTTGCATTCGTAAAATATAATTGGAGATAGTACTGCTTAGAAGTCCTCTTATGAAATGGACAAGTTACATTGGTGGAACTCCCTAAGGACACACACCGAAAAGCTTCCATTAGTTCTTTTAGAACCTTGCTTTCAAATATGAGTGGGGAGCCAGGTTTTACCTACTAGTTGAAGAAAGCTTCTGCAATGTTTGAGACAACTATAATAAAGAAACTTGGATAAAATAGAGCTAATGCAAAGAGTAGAAAAAAATTTAGAGAAAGTACAAACATTCCCCAAATGATAAGAAAAGCAATTTCATTTGCAAAACAGAAACTGTGGAAATTAGGCATATGGAAGACAAGACAAAGATCAAACACAATAAGGCAATTATGGAGTTGGAATCTGAAGAAGGTTAGTAGTAAATATATTCAGCTGGTACCTCCTCCTGGGATAACAAAATCACTGTCTTTTACACTTCTCCCTAAACCCCATGCATAGAGCCAAAAAAGCAAGGATGGAGAAACCTAAATCACAAGTTTCTGGAGAGCCAAAACACTCTTGCATGTACCACCAAGGGTCTTGCAGCCCAAGGTATGGGTAGAAATACATTTTAAGTGATGAGAATATTAATAGAACTCCATTCTTTGCAAAGGATAAAAACCCAATTTGTTAAGCAAAAAACGGGGAATGTTTTAGGGATTAAGTAGGGAAGTATTACATGCTACTAACCTGGAATAGAAGCTCCCATGGCCCACGTGAATAGCTACATCTAAAAAGTGGGTAGCAGACAATCAGGTGTTTATTTCACTGAGAAAATAGAAAGCTATAGTTTTCTGTGTAAAACAAGGTTGTAGCTACATCTAAGTGAGAGCTTTCAAGCAGTATGTGATTCAGAGGTCACTAAAAGTAACGAAAACTGCTATCCTTATCATTGCATAGTCACTTAATACACGTTAGGGGGAAACAGCATTAATAAATTGCAATTATTTTTTTTTGTAAACTTGTAAAAGAAATACTGCACTGGACAAGACAACCTTATTCAAGACTATTGCAATAGGGGAGAAAGATTAATCCAACTCCACTGAAATAAAAGGTGGGAGTTTTTAAGTGCAGGGTGAATTAGAGGAAAAGTCCTGGAGGACAGCCATGGAGAAGTTGGCCCATGAGTTTGCTAAGCGGCACTTGCTGCAGTTATACTCCTATCCTCCCACAGACTGGGAGATGGGGGAACTATTTTGATTGATAATTACCTTTCAAAGGGATGGCTCCCAGGCCCTTGAGAAAAATATTCCTGGATTATAAACCTAGCAAGAACATGAGACAAGATTTACATCTCAAAGGGTCAGAAAATAAAACATTCACCAAAAATGAAAGTTTTCTAAAGTAAATGCTCTAATTAAAATGGAGGTCAGGGACCTATAGTCAGAACGAAGTTTATAGTCAAACTGAGGAGACCAGTAAGGCTGTCTTGAAAATTTAAATACGAAACTTTATAATTCTTTATTATCAATAAAGTGGAAAGAGCATGGCCTGTGGAGTAAAAAAGAGGAGGGGTTCAAATTCTGGATCTTTCTGATACCAGTTGTCTGAAATCTGGTTCAGGTGTTGTAAAAACAAATATGGTAAATTAAATGAGATAACACATGTAGAGTATTTAGCACAGATCCAGGCAAAGAGTAAGAATTAAATAAATGTTAGGCCTTGCTATTATCGAAGAGAAACTGAAATTCAGATCTAGCAAAAGTTTCTGATGTCTCCTGATACAATGCACTGAAAAAAAAAACACATTTTCATCTCTGAGGTATTTCTGTCAAAAAATGCATAATCTGAATCTAATCATCAGAAAGCATCAAATGAGGGATATTTTCCAAAATAACTGACCTATAATCTTAAACTTTATCCATGTCATTAAGAAAAGAATGAGGAACTGTTTCAGATGAAAGAGGCCTAAAGAGACGTGTTACCAAATGCAGGATGTGATCTAGGATATTCTTTTGCAGTAAAGGACATTATTATGACAATTGTCAAACTCTGAAACAGAGTCATAGATTAGCTGACAGTATTTTTAAAATTTTGAAATTAACCAATGTTAATTTCTGATTTGGATAAATTCTATAGTATTATATAAGAGAAAATTTTTTTAGGAAAATTATTCCAAGTATTTAGGGGTAAAAGGGTATCATAGTCTCAAAAGAAATAATGTGTATATATATAAAGAGAGAGAGAAAGAAAGAGAATTATACAGGGCAAATGTGGTAAAATGTTAACATTTGGGGATTACAGGTTGTTAAGTCTGCGGGGGGTCTCGGTGAGCAGACCTGTAGGTCCAGAATTTGGGGAGACTGTCTCTGGTCTGGTGGTAAAGAAAAACCTGCGCAGAGCCTTTAGGAGATTTGGCATGCTTTATCTGGCCTACGCAAGGTTCCCACCCCGATATCAGGAGAGTGCTAGCTACCAACAGGGACAGGCTTACATACCCATTAGAACAAAGGAGGTTGTATGTAGCTTAGTGCTAAGAAGCAATATACCCAAAGGCAACAGCTGCGGGTCCTTCAGGGCCATTATGTCGGTTGCCTGCGGACTCTGTTCTGGCACTCTGGGATAAGATTAGCTTCAAGGCTAGTTAGTTGGCAGACTCCAGCGGAAGGGCCAGCCATATACAGAAAGGAACAGGGGACCAGTCCCCTCCCTCTACCTGACACAGGTAATGAATATACAAGAATTCTTTACACTATCTATGGTAGCAGGAATATGCCTTCTACCCCCAAAGATATCCACGTTCTAATCCTAACCTGTAAAAAATGTTGGCATGGTAAAAGGGACTGCGCAGAGGTAAATATGTTAAAGGCCTTGAGGTGAGAAAATTGTCCCAAATTATCCATCTAGGCTCTGTATAATCACAAATATCCTTAAAAGTGAAAGAGGGAGGCAGGAGAGTTGGAGGTAGAGAGACTGGGAGGTGCTACATGGCTGGCTTTGAAGAGGTAGGAGGGCGCCACTGCCAGTTAATACAGGTAGCTTCTAGAAGCTGGGAGAAGCAAGGAAATGGACTCTCCTTTAGAAACTCCAGAGTAAACAAAGTCCCTGCAGCTTGATTTGAACCCAGGGAGACTAAGTTTGTGGTTACTTGTTACAACAGCCGTAGGAAACTAATGCACCATTCTTACAACTTTTCTGTAAGTCTTCATTTTTCAAAATAGGTTAAAAAAAAAAATAGGTTTTGGTAAATATTTCTTAAGAAGGTAATCTTTTAGCTGTTTTGGTCTAAATGTTCAGAGGTGGCATTTTAGTTGAAATCATAGAATAGTCATAACACATAAAAGATAATTAGGACAGAATCTAAGTAGGATAGTCAATAAAAATATATATTGACGTGTAGCACTAAGCATAATTATTTCTCTCTTTTTCCTCAATTCCTCTACCGCCTCACTCAGCCTCCCATAATAGTTGTCCACCTGCTCTCTATCTATGAGTCTGTCACTATTTTGCTTGTAAGCATAACTATTTTTCAACTTAGGATTTTAATTAAATACCAGCATACTGAGACATCTATAATTAAACAATAAAAATAAAGTAAAAAATAAAAACCAGCATAGCAAAGATTATGGACAATGAATATTAGCATTCTAATTAGTGTATCGGAGGTTATAATTCACTCATTATACATTTTCTATTTCTTACAAACAGGAACCAACTGGGATGAAATGCCAATTTGTTATTATCAAATTCCTCTCCCTCTTTCCCCAACCAAAACTCACTATTATTTTTTTGGACAATCATTCAAAGCTGTCCTCTTCAGCACCACTTAAAAAAAAAGAGTAATCCATTACCCTCTGTCTTCAACCAAACATGGGAAATGAGTTAGTCAAAACTACACAGATGAATACTAAAGAGACAAACAGACACAAGGGTTAATTATTTTTTCAATGTGTTAAAACTGTGAAATGACAAAAGTTGAGGGTAAATAGTTGGCAGTAACTAGGCAGGGCTTCTTTAAAATGTTAGTCTTGACCTGTGACTTGAAATAAATAGAGTGTGCTTTCCCATCTAATAAGGTGGTAAATTGGTGAAATTTATACAGGACTGAAAAAAGGTTGAGAGGTAGCTTAAAGAATCAAGCTGAGGAGAAGACAAGGTTAGCAGCTTCTCAGCTTTTATGGGTGTACACCCAAAGATGAAAGCAAATACGGGGCAGTATTAATGCCAAAGGAGACTTAAAAGTTAGGATTGATTTTGAGGTCAATGGGCATTTAAATCTTAGAGATTATTGCAGTCTCTGAATCATACTAAAATACTGACTGCATTGGGCTATTGCATTTGTAGCAAGTCTAAATGATTTGTCATTTTGCTATTACTTCCCAGAACCACAGCTAATTACCTATTAATTACAGGGGACTGAAATAAAAGCATTTACTAAATCCATTTGTAAAGGCAAGAGAAACAGGCTTCTTCTTCTTTAATGTGCACTTAGACTCCATTGTGTTGAAACCTGGACAGGCTCTCAGTAGTGCCAGAGACCTGTGAAAATAACCTTGGGCCTAAGGAGCAAACGAAAGGAGGAGAAACATTCCAGCTTACTGTGGGGATGTGCAAGTCTTTGTTGGTTTAGGCTAGACCCTTGATATTATTTAACATGCTTTATTGTACATAATTAGATTCTAATTTCTGGAGAGAGAGACATTTATTTTCAGCACTGAATTGGTAATTCGAGTGAGGGTAGTTTTAAATCCAGCATGAGCGTTATTCATGCTGTATACTAACATACTTCAGAGGTAATTGTTTCTACTGCTTTTTAGGACACAGCTTGATGAATAAAATAAATTTGGAAAAGGAGACACACAAAATGCAGAAATATAGACCATTAAAAAGCTTATAAACCCACAACAAATACTTTAATTACATTGGATGGATGTAAATCACGAATGCTGAGCAGCTGGATGCTATGAAAATGTAAATGCAAACTAATCAGTGGAAGTAGAATAAAGCTGGAAGCAGGATAAATCAAAATATCCATTGGCAAAAGCAGAGGGGCTGCCATCAGGCATTTTTATAGAACCACATACTGGACATTCCAGCACATATAGATGCACACATATAAGATAATAGCAAGATTTTGGATTGGGCATCAACCTTAAAATGGCTCCGTGGATCCTTATTTCCATAATGAGCTTACTCGAAATGTATGCCTAATTTAATTTTTATGAAGCCACTAAGCCACACTAGCTATTTTAATGATTTGGCTGGACCGAAAATTTAAAAATTGAGTTTTCCTTGTGGTACCCTTAACTGTGCAAAGTGAACAAAGAAAGAAGGTAGGATAGTTTCAGAATGTTCTTTAACTCATTAGCACACCTCCAATAAACGCTAGTAACCTAAATAAATAGGAAGGTTACCAAAATTCTTGGTTTGTCTCTCCTGTGTGTTTTTAACCTCCCTTTTCTTCAAAATCCAAATGAGACCTTTGCTATGAGCCACTTTCTTTGAAACCTTGTCTTTTCTCAGCTTTTTAAATTTAAACCTTCACCTCCCCATCACTACAAAAATCCATTTCCTCTACCTGTTTTCCTGGAAAACCCTGAGACCTTTCCTCCTAGTAGCCCTCAGCCCTAGCTGCACTGCATAACAAGTGGGGGCGGCGGGGTGTGTGTGTGTGTGTGTGTGTGTGTGTGTGTGTGTGAAGCAGAACCTGTTAGATTTCTGCCTTACAGACTTCAGTGCAACAAAAATCTTTCCCTGCAACATTTCTGCAACACTTGCACTGTCCAGTGAGTCCCAAACCTGGCTGAACCTCAGAGTCACCTGAAGAACTTTAAAAGCTGCAGATGCTTGGACTCCTTCCATGTGAGATTCTGTTATTAATTGGTCTGTTGTAGGGCTTGGGAATCAGACACGTATTTTTTAAAAACTTCCTATGAGATTTTCATGTGCCCCAGTGTTGGGGTACCTGCTTTATGTCTTGTGTCTTATGAATGGTATCTTGTTTATGAAAAGTATCTATTTATAGAGCATTCCAGAGAAGAGAAACTTCATCTTTATTCTGATTTCCTGTTCCCAGGAAAAGGAATCTTTAGCTGTGCCTAAGACATAATCCTTGAATTTTGCTTGTGATTCTGACGTATAAGCTTGGTCTTCTAGTCCTAAGAAGACTTAGTTTTGTTTTGTTTTCTGCTAAGCTCTCTGTAGCTCATGACTTAGAGACCCAGCCATTGATGGCTTGATGTCTAGTTATCACAAATCATGTCTGTTAAATCCATTTGTACCTGGAGATACCTATTACCATAATTGTCTTAGGGGTCTTGTTTCTCCCGTGTTGCTTAGTTCATAAACACTAATAAGAAAGTAAGCCTTGAGGTTACTTTTCATTTCTCCTTCTTTCCAAAGTTGTGACCATTAGTGCATCAAAGCTTTTATTAGTAAACAGGTGAATGCATAATATCTATCTAATGCTATGCTTCTATTATATTTTGTTGGACCAAGAAGCTTAGTCCTAAGGTATTATTATGAGGTCTTGTCCTTGTTATTTTGACTGTATGTCCATTTAACCTTGGAATATGTAGTAATTTGAACCACAGGGTTTTAGCAGGCAAACCCTGGGCCCTGTGTGGGCAGGCAGACTCTAGGGCACGGCATGGCTGCATGTTCTTGGACACAGAAGGTGAGAGAGCAGACAGTCTCACTGGCCTATAAAGCAGAGGACTATGAATGCTGATGAAATATGGTTCAGAGGACGTCCTGGTCTCTGACCAGTGAGACTGGCCACTCCTCCTATGAATTGGAGCCTATAAGGACTGGACATATTAGCAGATAGTTCCTCCTCAATGGGCAAAGATGAAAAAGAAAAGGAAACAAGAGCCTTCTGCCTTACTATGGTGGGGAGCCAGGCAGGGCATCTATTTTGACACATAATGAAACATTTGGCCCACTTGAACATGAATATATATTTCTATCAAAGAACATAGAGAAGTTGACAAGGCAAGGGAAAACATCCCTTGAGCCCAGGATCTGAGGCTTAAAAGTCATAAGAAATAAGTCTTAATACCTTAATATTACCTGTTTCAGTGCTATTTTAATTTGACCCACTGAGCTCTTGGTATCACAAGAAACTTAATTCTAGGGCCACTGTGGAAGAGACCACAGGGGAGGAGTGGGTAGGGTTCTAGAGCCTTAAGTCTTTCTACTAAGGTTTTTCAAACTTTATTAAAATCTACCTAAACATTAAGGTGCTTTTCAAATCAGCTTAACTACCAAGAAAACTGGAAAAAAGAATAACTATACAAGGAACTATAGAAAATCTTGAGGGATTTTACAGAGTACACCAAACATTGGCTGATATTAAAATACTGTAACTCTGATTCAGTAAGGCAAGTACCCCTTATCCACTGAAGTGAGGACACAGTAAAGAGGTCAGGGAGAGGGTCTCCTGATTTGTCAGATCCCCGTTACTTTTTAAATTTAATTTATTGGGGTGACATTGGTTAACAGGGTCATGTAAGTTTCAAGAGCCCATTTCTATGATACTAGATCTATACATGGCACTGTGTGCCCACCACACAAAGTCAAACCGTCTTCGGTCACCATATATTAGGCCTCCTCCATTTCCCACTCCTCCCACCCCCTTCCATCTGGTAACTGCACCACTGCTGTCTGTGTTCACGAGGTTCAGTTCTATATCCCACAGAGGGTGGAATCCTATGGTTCTTAGCTTTTCTGATGGACTTATTTTGCTTAGCATAACGTCAAGGTTCATCCATGTTGTTGCAAATGGCAGTATTTTATCTTTGTGTAGTACGGATCAAGGGGGCTTTTACCTAGATTAACTCCTAGGAGGGCTGATTTATAGCTCTGTTAGGAAAAAGAAACCTTACAGAACAAGGCTTCCTCCATGTAGATACATGTTCTTTCTTTGATTTACAGGTACTCTACCATCTTGGTTTTTATTCCCCCTTTCTACCTTAGGATGAACAATGGCATAGTGTTAAAATATCAGTTTTCTAAGCAATGCTTGTAGAATATCATCTACACTGGGGATCAGCAAACTTTAAAAATGAAAGGCCAGATCGTAAGTATTTTAGTTTTAGTTTTAGTTTTTCACATGGTAAGCAGCCATACATGATATATAAGAGAATGGGCATGGCAGCATTTAGCCAATGGCCTATAGTTTGCCAAACTCTGATGTACATAAGAGTGCTGTTTTGTTCATTAAACTTTTCCATTTTATGCTCCAATAGTTGCACAGCTGGCACCATATTTTATAGAGGGGCATGCCTCATAAATCCATAAATTTCTGACTGGCTTACCATCAGCAAACCTAGACATGCCAGGTAACATGCTGCTTACAGCATACTGTAGGTAAGAGCTTTCCATTAGTAAATACCACCAGGAAATTTGATTAGCATATTTGCAAAAATATTTGATCACATCATTTATTTCTTCTTTTTCTTCTATTCCTTCTCCTCTGACATCTACTCTTCTTCATGGTCTTCCTTCCCAGGTCATCCCCAGAAAAAGAAGGGTGGATGGCAGACTAGCCATTAACCCTTTACTTTCCACCCTGCTATAATGTAAACTCTGTGAAGATGATGGTTTGTACGTACTTTTTTTACTGATGAATTATCTCTTTATGTTCTGTCCTTGTTGACCTAGCAATCTCAGGATTCAAATCCCATTATGTGCTCCCTTAGCTCCTGTCATACATGTTGCTTAGGTCCTGAAACTTCCTCATATATAGTCCATTTCTTACCTTAGACAGCCCAGTACTTCCCTGTCTAGGGATGCAATACTAGTTACTGGTTTGGTGGCAAAGAGATGAAGTGGAGATAGTTCTGAGGTTGGGGTGTGTGTGCATGTTTTCCATAAAAGAGGTCTCTGCATCATTTTCAAGGAAGAGGGGGAGAATCCTAGACTCTAAGGGAGATGAGTGGGCCACCTTCTACAATATCAGAGGGTTCAGGGGAACATGACGATTAAAGATATTTAAGTACATTGACTATATTTCCCATCCTGAGTCCCAGGCCCCCCTGCTTCTCACCCAGTGCCTTGATGTTGGCACAGCAGACTTGCCTTAGTTGAAAATTCAATTTTCCCTGAAGAACCACTATTGGCATAATTGATCCTAATGTGATCCAAAGCTTATATGCCCTTACGCTATTAGAGATAACAGTTTCTTTATCAGCTGTTAAGGAGACCTTCTGATTTTAACACTTTGTCTTAGATTGATGATTGATCACTCTGAGGCTTTGTTTTCTATAATGAATAAATACTACCAACAACGGCCACCCATAACCATTTGTCCTTATTATGATTATTTAGTCTCAGTCCCTTAATACTTGAAATACTTCACCTTCTAGTGCATTTCATTCCACGATTACACAATGTGAATTTAGCACTAGGAAAAGTTTTTGTTTGTTTTTTAAAGATTTTATTTATTATTTCCAGAGAGAGAGAGAAAGGAAGAAAGGCAGAGAGGAAGAGAAACATCAATGTATGGTTGCCTTTTGCTTGCCTCTAGCTATGGACCTGGCTGGAGACCCGGCTTGCAACCTGGTTATGTGCCCTGGCTGGGAATCAAACCAGCGACCCTTGGGTTTGCAGGCTGGTGCCTATCCACTAAGCCACCAGCTAGGGTAGGAAAAGTTTTAACAATTGAATCAGTATAATATGACAGAGATGATCAGACTCCTGTCCATTATAAGAAGTCTTGCCAGACTTGCTAATTGGCTGGTAGATAATCCAGTTCCAAAATTCATTTTTTCTTGGTTAACTTTTTGACATCAACTATCTTCATGCCTTCAGTGAGGTTTCCAAGCAAATGAATTGTAATGGAAAGTTACACACAGGGAGTTGATTTGGGACTGCTTCTAGCAACACCTGTGAGGGAGGGAAGGCATCAGGACTGGGAGAAATCGAACTGCAATGGAATTGTAACAGATCCTTGGCTCAGCCCATGCGGGGACTGGGGCACTGAGATGGCTGATTATAGTTGTCCCAGATTGTGGAAAGAGGGCCAGGTCTTGGTATTACTGCACCAACCAGCAGTCACTAGATATGAATTGCCCTTGGGAAGGGAACATAACCTTAAGTAAGGTGATTCCCTTTGACAGAGGAAAATTCCTGTTGGGGGAATTGAGATGTAAGCCATTGGCAGGCAACACCCCAGAAGATAGAGAGAATTAGTTCCTTGTTTCTCAGTTAAGGCACTAATAGTGAAAATGGAAGAAAGGGAATGTATTTGAAGTTTAGTTAAGAAGTAAAAACAACTGAGCTTCAATGCTGGATCTGAGCAATCAATGAGAGGACAGTGTATGGAGTGGCAGTAGATTTATAACCTGGGTGACCAAGTTATAAATACCATTCATGAAAAACAAAACATATTAGAATTAGTAATTTTTACAAAAGACAATAGCTATATTTTGGACATCCTTAGTTACTTGTGAAGCATTTAAGAGACTATAAAATATTTGGAGATGGGGATCAGGCAATTATGAAAGTTTATAACTGGGGAATTGCAGCTATTAATTTAAAGAACATAGTTTGTGAAGGATATACATAAAATATATATAAGGAAGAAGAAATACAGGCCAAGGGTAGAATCAGAGACATCCAAAATGCAAATGAAGAAAGAATAAAATTGTTCACTCCAAGATCAGGGGCTACCTCCTATTGGCAGAGCTAATGAACACCTTATAGTTCTTGGCAGGCCAAAATGGCTTATCACACTTGCCACATCTGGATGGATTTAGGCCTCCCTACAAACAAGAAGCAGGTGCTACATACTAGAGCTTGTGGCCAGGAGATTCATATTATAGACACATTTAGATTATACAAATTTCCTTTTCCTTTTCCTTTTCCTTCATGGACAATTCACCTCTGAAAGCATTACATTGAGCAAGGCATATTGGAGCTCCTTGCATGGGGCAGGAAGGAGTTCCGGTGGTTCAGGGCCCAGTACTGAAATCTGATCAAGGTGAGGAGAAGGCACAAGAAGGCAGCACAGGGTGGGGCGCCAGAGCCCAAGCAGAGAGAGAAGAACGTCCATGCTTAGGGCTGGTCCCTGCATGAAGTCCTAGAGACCAAGCAAGGGCAAAGAGGATACTCTTGTCATGAAAAGTGGCTTCGTTAATTATCAAATATACAATAATGTGCATGTGTTAATGATATGTTCATGTCACATATCATACTATTGGTAGTTGCCATACTTGAAACATTTTCTTTGCTTGGCTTCTAGAACAGCTTCCTTCCTGATTCTTCTATTTCCTGCATATCCCTTGCAGATTTCTATTCTATCTACCTACCTTTCTTTAAATGATGGCCTAATGCTCAGTCATAAATAAATAAATAAATAAGTAAAAGCATTTCTATTTTAGCAAATATAAAAACCTATAAAGCTTTCTTGTCCAACTTTCAGACCTAGGTTTTCAAACAACTATTTTGAGACTTTTGTTGGGAGGCTGTTTTCCAGATTCTCCAACTCATTGTTGTTACCTCCGAATTTCTACTTCTTTATTTTTGTCCTCTTATCCTGTTAGATGGTACCAATCCCTACCCAACTCTGAGAGTCAGAGCAATGAGAGCTGTAGCTAGGCCCTTTTTTTTCTCTCACACAGAGTCACTCACCAAGTCCTGTTGATTCTACTTTGTATGTCTCTTGAACCTCTTCTATTTCTTTTTCTCTTCTCCATTTCTATTTCTACACCAAAGTGCAGACTCTTTTCATTTCTCACTGGGATTATTGCAAGTGTTGTCCTCATCTCTAATCTTGTTTCCTCCAATTCATTCTCCATACTGCTTCTTTTTAACTAAAATTGTTATACCATTCCCCTGCTTAAGATTCTCTAACAGACTCCCATTAACTAAACAAAATATCCAAACTTCCTAGCACTGCTTGCATGATTCTTTGTCCTCTCATCCCTCATGATTTCACACTCTGTTCCAGTAACACTACGTGTTTGGATGGGTTGACTTGAAACAGGTTTTTACATACATATCTGAGTTCTGCCAGTAGGCTTTATTAAAAAATATTTTATTCATCATTTTTAGAGTGAGGGAAAGGGAGAGAGGCAGAGAGGGAGAGCATCACCTGCCTCCAGCTAAGGACCTGTCTGGAGACCTAGTTTGCAACCTCATTACATGCCCTGGCTGGGAATCGGACCAGCAACCTTTGGGTTCACAGGCTGGCACCTGTCCACTGAACCACCAGCCAGGGCTTGCCAGTAGGTTATACAGATAATTATCTTTATCAGAAAAATATCCCTTGAAACAAAAGTGAAATGTGAAAAGTACATAGAACATTTTATATCCTGTATCAATGAGCATCTAAATAATCAGAACTATGTTATAGGAGCAGGATATGAAATAAACTACAATGGCTACAAATCTATCAATCTCTTGGAATTTAATTTTATGAATTTAAGTCTATTATATAAGAAAGTAAAACCCTTTTAAATCATTCTTATAAAATAAAATAGTTACTTCTGTGGTATAGAAAAAAAATAGGGAGGAGCAGGAAGATAGGACTGAGGCATGTTTTTAGTCCTCTTGATGGCCTAGATGAATTTTGAAACCCCAAATATCTTTTGAATAAAACTCTTCCTCTGGGATATGTTCTGCCTTTTAAATTAATGAAACATCTTAAAGTAAAAAGTAAATGAGCCAGTCACATATCTTATAAGTAAGACAGGCAGTCTGTCTATTGGAAGTTTGTAACCATTTTACATTATTAAAATTACATTAAAATTCTTGACCATCATGTGACATTTAGCAATATTTTAGTAACAAAAAAAATTAGGAAGAAAACGAGTTCATTTCTGAGTCTTTGAACTTTTTAAAAATCCTTACCCATGGACACTTTTTTATTGCTTTTAGAGAGAAAGGACAGGAGAGAGGAAAGGTGAGACAGGAACATCGATATGAGAGAGGAGCATCAATTGGTTACCTCTGGTATGTGCCCTGATTGCTGTTTGAACTCATAACCTAGGTAAGTGCCTGGACCAGGTTGCAAACTTGGCTTGCAACTGGGTTGTGTGCCCTGACGGGGGAATTGAACCAGTGACCTTTGGGTTTGTAGGCTGGTGCCAACCCACTGAGCCACACTATCCAGGGCTGAGCTTATTTTCATGGGGCCATACCTAATTTTTCATAATGGATTGTTACCTAACCAATTCTGCTTATCCAAATATAGGAAGACCACAGGGATGTAAAATTTGAGGATTTAAGTGTACCTCCACCATCAATTTCCGGACACATTTTTGAAATCTTCAAATCCATTTTTAAAAAAGATTTTATTTATTATTTCCAGAAAAAGAGAAAGGGAGAGAGGTAGAGAGGGAGAGAAACATCATTGTATAGTTGCCTTCTGCCTGTCTCCAGCTATGGACCTGGCTGGAGACCTGACTTGCAACCTGGTTATGTGCCCTGGCTTGGGAATTGAACCAGCGACCTTTGGGTTTGCAGGCTGGCATCTTATCTACTGTGCTACCAGGCAGGGCTTTGAATCAGTTTTTATAAAATTATGTTTATTTTCTTAAGTAGTGGGATATTAGCATACATTGAAAGCTACTTGCTGGTCAGGACTATAGGTTGATCTCACTGTGTCCTTTACAGAACATGGGACATTGCCTTGAGCATAGTAGATGTTCAATAGATAATAAATACTTGTGGATTCAAGTTTAATTATATTTCATGTTGTTCTGTAGGAGAGGTTTGACATTTCAAGTTTTAGCTGTGCAAAGCTAATTATTTTATCAAGACATTTTTATTATTTCTATCTCTGTGGATGCTCAGAAAATTGAACAGCATATTTGGTACTTTTACAGTTTCTCTTAAACCTTACATTAAAATTCACTGACTGTATTGTCAAAAAAGTTCTGTCTCTTTCTCAAAAAAAAAAAAAAAAAGTATTTCTACTTTATTGATAAGCTGCATGAAATCAAAGAAATAGCACTAGGAAATAGGATTTGAAGGAGCCCACTCAAAGAAAATTTCTATTCAAACAAGCACCCAGATTACCTAAGCAAAGATACTGAAACAGTGCATACACTTACATAACAAGACATAGATGATGATAATTGAGGACCAGTGGTTCAGAAGAATGTATCTGACCATTCTGTGCCCGTAGATACATCCAAGGTGCTGATTAGGTTTCATGAGAGACAACCATTCTCCTTGTATCTTTTCTTTTTAACCTTAATTATGCTCCTTCAGCTTGCATTTTCACTGTATTTGACTAGACAATGACAATCTAAGCACATTTCCACAAAATGTGCAATTTCCATAGGAATTGAAAGTGCACTTGTAAATTTAAAGTTCAACTTCTTGCTGATCATTTGGTACTTTATTTTCTACATGGACTTAAAGTGACCCACTTACTTACGGAGCTGGGAATGAGTATACTAAGACCAAAATTCCCCTCTTATCATTATAAGAAAGTGCCCAGTTTACTGGGAAAGATATGATTAAAACTTTTATGTCTTTTTGTTCTTTTATTTAAATGACCTCTTTGAAAGTGAGGCTTTTCTTAAGTTTTATGATCTGTACTTTGAAGGACTATGAAAAGGATTTATCTTATTAAGGTCATTTATTTTAAAAAATCATATCTCAAGGAACTTATCTATTAATACAAAATCTTCTAGAATGGTTCCCTAAGAAAAAATGAGATCTAAACCTCCCAAGTTTTCCTGTAAATTATTTTACCTATAAACAAAGCCATTTTTTTCCACTGTGACATCACCATCATCATTCCCTCTTTGTACTAGGAAATAACTGGTTTAAGATAAGAAATATCTATTAACATAAGAAATGTATACTTTACTCTAAATAAAGTAAATCTAGGGGCATAACTGTCATTGTCTATAACATGAAACCTGAAATACAGTTATCTTAGAAAACGCACTGTAACTTCCCATGCAAGACAGGTTACTTCACCAAAGTGTCCAGAGATCAATGATTTTATCTAGGAGGTCACTTCTTAACACAGTTCAATGAAGAACATTCGGTTATTCAAGTGTTTACTGAGCATTTATTCTATACCACGTACCATTTGTAGAAGTGGATAGGCAGACTTGAAGTTCACATTTAATTGAAGGTGGTGACTGGGAGAAAGACATGATAAATATGACCTTGTAGATTGAGAAATATTATATAAATTAAAATAGATAGTATGATAGGTAAGGTGATATTCCAGTTTTTTATTGTTGTACAAAAAAGCCAATTCACACTTAGTGGGTTCAAACAATTGCAATCATTTATTTTGCTGAGTAATTGCAAATTGGTCAGTTCTTAGCTGGGACAGCACATCCCTACTGTAAGTTGTGTCGGCTGAGGTAACTTTACTCACATAGATTGTCATGTGGTACTAATTGTGGGCTGTTCTTTTCCATGTGGGCCTCTTATAGTCCTGTGGCTTCCTCACAGCTTGGCAGCTGGGATCTATGAGCATGTGTCTGAAGAGAAAGGCAGAAGCAGTGGTTGGTGTCTAAAAGCTGAAGCCTGATACCTAGAACAGTATCATTTATGCTGTGTTATGTTGGTTAAGCAGTCACAAGTCTGCTCAGGTTCAAGGGGATTGCTTTAAACCAATCTCTTAATAAACAGAATGGCAAATAATTTAATTTAACTTAACCTTTTAACTTCAGAGGGTAAATAAAGGGAATGGTTAGAAAAAAACCTCTTTGAAGAATTAACACTCAGAGTGAGATCTTATGGGTGAAACAGAGCCTGAGGATAAGGCTTATTCAACATTCGCTCATCTCTTAAGAGGTGCTTTTATTTTATTTTTATTTTTTTAAAAGAGAGAAACATTTATTTATTTATTTATTATTTTTCAGAGAGAGGGGAAGAGAGAGAGGCAGAGAGGGAGAGAAACATCAATGTGTTGTTGCCTTTCACATGCCTTCAGCTACAGGCCTGGCTGGAGACCTGGTTTGCAACCTGGTTATGTGCCCTGGCTGGGAATTGAACCAGTGACCTTTGGGTTTGCAGGCTGGCACCTTATCCACTGTGCCACCAGCCAGGGCCAAGAGGTGCTTTTAAAGACACCAGATATATAAGCATGAAGAAGATATTATATTTGTTTGATTTTTAAAAAGTATTCAAATGACAGTGTAAGATATACAAAGGAATAATAAGGCAATGTGGTAAGTTTTCTAAAACATGAGTATATAGGAGTTGTAGGATTACAGAGGTAGGAATTATTACACCTGCTGTAACTGCACTAAAATGTCATTTCTTTAATATGACCTTTTCTCCTTTCTTTCCTTTTGATTCAAACCGATCCCATCTGGCACCATGATTCACCTACCCTCTCCTCCTTTGCACATCTAGTCCCTTAGTCATCAAGCCCTCAGGACTACAAGTTTCTGGTCAACATCAAATAATCTTAGGAACAAAGACTCAGGTCTGTTGGTCACAGAGACAGAGTTTCAGTCAAACTAGAGATAACATCTAGGCTTCAGTTGTGTTTCGGCTCCAGAAACACCCTACTGACCACATTCTTGCAAAACCAGACAACTGACATCAGGACCAGGTGCAATGACCAACTACCCAAACCCCAGCACTGACCAGTCTGTAGAAACCATGACCCTGACCATGACTATAACTCACTTAATGTCACCGTCATTAATGATTTCTCATCTATACTATAAGCCATCATGGAGTCCGGTCTTTGAGTATTAGCTGACCTGTGCTCAGGGCATACTAATCCTTTCTTGGCTTTAAACTCCTATTCATGTATTACTGGGCTTTGGATGTGCTTAGACAAGTGGATCCCTTTAGTCTGGTAACATTGCTTGAAGAATTCAGAGATGTCTTCTCAGAGGAAGCAAAGTGTGAGTTAATTTTCGAAAGGCAAGTCTGTTGGATGGTTAGGAAAGAGAGAAAGTGAAAGATATGGGAGATATAGGCAAGGCACAAGTATTTTCAGGAAACAAGGAGGCATAGGGGAAAATTACAACTGTAAAAACGTTAAAATGGTTTGGTTGGTGGTTCAGTTATGAAGAGTGGCTAAACCTTGAAGGACCTTCAATGTGCAGTATGGTGTGCCTTCTAAAGAGTTAAGAGTTTACCCTGCAAGTTAATGGAAAGCCACAGGAGGCTACAGTTCTAGTTATATGTTGTAGCTGAAATGAACATAGCTAATAGAATTATATCTAAGCATGTAAGATGTCTTATTTCCCTTTTTAAAAAATACATATATTGAGTGCTCAGTAGAGACCAAAATGGTTGAGTCTGATATCAGGACTTTCTCAGTGTGACCTTGAGTAAGTTACTTAATCTCTCTGGGTGTCTTGATTTCCATCTCTGTAAGATAGGAATAGTAATAGTCCCTCTTCTCATGCATTTGTCATGAGAACTTAAGAAAATCATTTTATGTAAAGCATTTAGATAGAACAGCAGTTGGCATTTAGTAAGCACTCTGCTTTTATTATTGTTCTCCAGTGCTAGTTTCCTGTCCCGAAACTGTGTGTGCCCACCTCCTGACCCTTCCTCCAGGTTAAGCCTGTGGGAGGGCCCACACCACTGAAATGGTCACCCCATGCTCCTGGAGTTAAAATTTTCCACTGTAAACAGTCAATTATAAATATAAATTAGAACATTTATCTACCTCTACCACATTTAACATAAACAAAGATATTGTTTTGCCCTTTAGTAAACCTTCTGGGATGAATTATATTCTTTCAAACACCAAGTCAATTTAAACACAGCTGGTAAAAGAGACAAAGAATAGCAATAAAAAAAAGTCTTTTTCCCCCCTCATCCTGCCTTCTGAACACTTCTCCCTAAATGCAAGGTACATCCCACCCTTTTCTACTTTCCTCTCTGCCACCTCTGCAGATGTCTTCTTTTTCTTCTTCCCACACATGCATTTATTTCCCTTTCTTATATCTAGTTAAAGAAAGTGTATTAATATGTTCAATTAAAAAATGCCCACTGGCCCTATAGTTAATTTCTAATTGACAGAAACTATTTTAATTTGAAGCTAAACTGCTCTTCCTCAGTTGCCAGTGGTGCTTGGAATAAGAAATTTTTCTTCTGAAGATTACACTTAAAAAGGGCATTAAAAATCCATTTTGGCCCAACCATTTCAAGCAAATGGTGATCAGTAGACTGAACTTTTGGAGTGACCAGAAAGGGCTGTAAAAGAATCCATGATGTTTCTCTTCTAACCCCCTCCAGCACAGTTTTGTGCTCAAGTGGGTGACACACATGTCAGATGATTGTGCACATTCAGTGGCTAGATCAGAGCTCCTCTTCGGAGGGCAGTGACTTTTTGTTGTTTTCTTTGTGTTGGCATATGTGCCTGCATGCACGCAATTCTCATTTCCAAGGCCAGTGTATCCATCCATACATTTTCTTGTCTACAAGGGCCAGTGTATACATCTGTGCTGTTTCCATCTCTGAGAGCCCATGTGTCCACATACCCATTACTTTGCCTACGAGAGCCCATGTATGCACCTGTGCAGTTTCTCATCTCCAGGAGCCTGATGCCTCCTAGCCCTGTGGCAGCAGATCAGGATGATTAGTAGCAGCTGCTTTGTGGACTATGCATGTGTCTGTCTTCAGCAGGAGAGGTGTTGGGTGTGGCAAAGGCATTAAAAGCCAGTTTTGTTAATACGAAGAGTCAGCACCCCAATTTCTATCCCACTTTTTGAAATGAGAGGCTCTATGCAATGTTGTTATTGTTACTCGACATTCATTGAATGCCAACTGTGAAGTATGCACTGAATGGAATATTAAGAAGCTATAATCACTACTCAGTGGGTCAGTCATTAAAACAACACAACACAGTAAGCAAGGGGAGGAGGGGACTGGCTCACACCTTTAGAAGGTAGTGCTAACTGACTTACCTTTTCTCCCTGAGTGCTTGGGGTTTGCAGACTGTTCTCTTTCCACCCTCCCTCAGTCATCTCCACAATGGGTTCGTGTACTCTGACATCATCACTCCTTGTACATCAGCCATAATGAACAAGTGCTTCATAGGAAAGTGGGACTATTCAGTGCTGCCGGGTCCTGAAGTGCTGACATTGGCTTTCTAGGGATTCTGTATTGATGAATGTTGGGGCCCAAAGAACAAATTTAATTCCAGGCAAGTCCAAATTTGACTTCCCCAGATAATGATAACGCCCAACTTCACTGAAAAGTGTGCGGATGGAGTCTAATGATAAGAGTGTGGATGTTTTATAGCCTTGGAAAGATTCAAGGCAGTGTATTCATTGCTCATCATTAGCCACTTTAGACATTTTTATTGTTAGTCTTTAGTTGAATCTCCCTTCATGTTTGATTTGTTTACTTGAATTTGAGATATATAGTCAAGCAGAAATGGCACATTCATTTAATGCAAAGCAAACAGACTCTTTGTATTTATTATTTAGATCAATAAAAGGACACCCTATGCACTCTTTGCCAAAGGGCACAAGTAGAAACTGTAAAACACTGGAGTCAGCAGCATTACAAAAATTCCATTTTAAAAGCAATTCCCGTAAAATAGCCTCTTCTCAAGGATCACCAGTTTGGAAAGTGACAACTGGGCTTTGCAGGCCACTTGACCAGGGAGGGCTCTCTACCCACCAAAACTGAAAGGGAATGCCATAAGCAAGTGAAAATGTAAGCTATAAAATAAGAATGGTTGAATGTAAACATGACTTTTGCAACATGGCTTTCCAAATGTTAGCCTGTAGAACTAAGTGGTTTCCCAAGGCTGGTCTATAGATTCCTAACAGTGGTGATGATGGTGGGAACCTCAAAGTTGTGCTGAATATGCTTAAGAAATGTTGACTACATTAGACTACTTTCCTGAGCAAGAAAAATTAACATAGCAGAGCATTATACCTGAAACAAACAAAAAGGTAGCCAACATTTTGCACAAAGAATTCCTACCGGAAAGTTACATTATGATCACAGGTTTTCCTTTACCACACCTCAGGCACAGAAATCACACCTAGGATTTATAGTCAATGGCTTCATAGGTGATCCACTCCACACCTTATATTTTTAGTTCCAGACCCCTCTTTAGTCACTCACCTCCTTGACCATATCATGTCTCCCTCCTTCTGACTTGTAATAGAGTTCCACAGAAGCATTCCTTCACCTAGAACTGCTTCACCCCCAAACCAGAAATGCACATTTCTCTCCTTTCTGTTTGTTCAATCCTTACTTTATGGTGAGGGGATCCTTGGCCTCTTCAAGCTTTCTATTCCTTTAATTCTTGATATTCTACCAAGCTACTTGTCTTCAAAGCTGCTCATTCTCTGTATATTTTTATCCCACCACATTTAACTGCATGCCTACAGTTCTCTCAACTAAACAAACAAACAAAATCCTCTGTCAACGTCTACCCCTCCACAGGTGTTACCATATTTTCTCCCTTCCCAACCTCATGTCTTCAAAGAGCTGTCTTCAAAGAACTGTCTTCATGCAAAGTCTCTACATTCTCACCTGTTTAATTCACTCTTACAGCCTCACTAAAACTGTTCTGGCCCTTTCAATGGCTAGTAAAAGGTCCATAATTTACATTGATGGCTCTGCTGATACACTTAGCAGCTTTGTCATGATCATGAAGGCAGCCCCTAATAGAAAGAGACCTGATTATGTACACTGAGGCCTCTGAAAACCTCTGTCTTGGACAGATGGCCTTCCCTAAACAGCTCATTCCACTGACCAGCCCAACTGGTTTCATATCAGGTCTGCTCTGCTACTGTGCTAGGTCTGCATGTCTCACAGTCTTCATCTTAACCCCTTAGCATTTAATATACATTGATCCTCCTCAAAACTACCTCCTCCCTTTGATTCCATTGATGCCGTTTAGTTTTGGTTTTCTCCATTCTTCCTTGGTTGTATCTTCTTATGGGAAAAACTTCTAAAAGTAACATGCAAACAAACAAACAAACCAAACCTTGCATACAGTAAAAAGTTACCCTATATAAATGCTGAAATTGCCAATGAAATGTAAATGTGTCCAGATGTTCACACTGTAAGAGGCATGTAGGAATTGAAACCAATTGAGACAACAATCATGTCTTTTAGCTCATGCTCAGTTAATGCTACATCTATTTAGCAGAATCACCTGCACTATTTATATTATTGTCCCTCTTGTTTTTTTGCCTATTTACAAAGTGTAATTTTTACATTAATTAAAATAATCTCAAATTTACAGAGAAGTTGCAATTATAAAGAATGTTTTCCCTTAAATGATTGGAAAATAAGTTGTTCACATGATATTCCATCATCCTAATCCTTTAGTATGTTTTTCTATAATCTAAGCATTCTTCTATAAAACTGTAATATGCCCATAATATTAGGAAATTGGGGAGTATTATATTTTATTCTCTGAGGGTTTTACAGTTTTTCTATATGGTTAGTTATATATAACTAAATTACAACAGGATACAGAAACCTACTGACCAATCAGTAATAAGAATCATCAGAATTCTTCCAGGTAGAATCACAGCCAAGACTTAAAGGATAAAAACTGATTCCATATGAACTAATGAAAAGTAAATTGACTTAAATACTAAAAAGATAGCTGTCAGTATGATTCTGGTTTCTCATATGTCAGTATGACCTGGCTTCCCTGGCCTTTTCTTTTCTTTTCTTTTCTTTTCTTTTCTTTTCTTTTCTTTTCTTTTCTTTTCTTTTCGTTTCCTTCCTTCCTTCCTTCCTTCCTTCCTTCCTTCCTTCCTTCCTTCCTTCCTTTCTTTCTTTCTTTCTCTCTTTCTTTCTTTCTTTCTTTGTACTTTATAAGCATTATCAAAGATTTAATTAGGTTTTGGTATTTTGGGACATTTTCTGAGATAAAAGTGTTAAGATTCTTATTCTTATTTCAATCATTTATGCCTTTTCTCCTTGTTTGGCCAATGATCCTGCATGTGAAATTTTTGTCTTTGAGTTCTTTACATGAGTAGTTCTCAACTACTCTGAATGTCTGAGGCATTTTTGTTTGTCATAACTGAGAGGTTATGACAGTGAGTAGAGAAACCGGGATGTTGCTAACCATCCTCCCATGTGCAGTGTAGTTCTCCATAAGTTATTTAGCCCATGTGTCAAGTGCTGAGGTAGAGAAAACTTGCTCTACAGCAAACTGATTCCAACTGAAGATCTTTCCATCTTAATTCAGCATATTGATAATTTAAATACCTCTCCAGCACATTTTCTATAACTACTTGATAAATTAGTTATTTAAAAAAATTTTTTAGAGCTCAGGTTTCATAGAGCTTATATTGGCTACATCTCATAGGTGGGGACCATATGGGAGAGTAGAAATCTACAGCCAGTCCCATTAAGGCTTGAACTGACTTACATTCATCTATTTTTGGTCTCAGTGAATAAAAAGTGTGTAGATAGTCAAATCAAGAGTGAAGCCAATCTTCAAAAGTAGACTTCTTCCTTTGAGAAAATTTCTAAATCCGTGCATGCATAGGAAGCCAAAGAACAGAATGGATTGAGACATTACTACTCATGTTTATAAAGTCTATCAAACTGCTATGTTTCTGTGAAGATAAGATTGCAGACACTCAGAACAAATATTTACCCATAAAATGTTTGTTATTAGCAACTACATTCTGTTCCTAGGCAAGTTGAGGTCAGCTCTGGGAGTGAATGAGCAGCCTCCAGTCAGTCATAGGAGGCATGGTGATGAATGATGTACTGTTGCCCAAGACCTGTGGAGCAATTTCAGCAGCCACTAGTTTGTTCCTGCATAGGTGAGGGGAATAGGTTTGTTTGAGGTCCCCACTTGCTTACACTTTCCCATGCTTTCATAGATGAGATGGCTTTGAGAAAATCAAATCTTGTTTGTACATAAAGCCTTCTGCTGGATGAAACTAACTTTAAGGGCTGAATTTTTTTTAGCACAATAATGAGATTTTTTTTTTCATTTATCAAGTAGCTAAGATATGTGTTTTTAAAATAGGGTAAAACTTGAGAAGTCAGCATAAAAAGAGTAAGAAATTTCATTCATGGCATTATAGCTCCTAAGGGCAAACAGATTTGGATGATTAATAATAGTTTAATTAGGGAAAATAATATTTTAATAGCAGGGCCCAAGCTGAGCGTAAGCCTGTGCTATACAATCCTATCTCTTATTGTTACTAATGGAGGAGTTATGTTGAAGCAACATGATATGCTGGGCCAGACTGTCCAAGGGACAATATAACTAACTTCATTTTGTCTGCTTGCCTCCCCCAAGAAACCTAGGCTTTAGCAAAGCAGAGTAATAAATTTCCCAGGCAGGATATACCACATGCTGTCAACCCCATTTATTCTTTAGAATGCATCTTATTAAGTAAACTAAAATGTGAATTTCAAAGAAACATTGTCACTCCCTCCATGAAGTCCCTGAGTATCCAAGATAGCCACTCATTCTTTTATATTCCAATATAGTTTATCTCTATGGGGTGCACATGATAAAGTGGCAAAATTTTAGTAAAATAAACAACATCCCACAAAAGTGTCATATTTTGTAATAAATTTATTCTTATATGTAAATACATAAACATAGTCAATATTTTTTTACTTGTTCAAAAAAGTCTCCATTTGCTGCAATAGTAGATTCAATTTGACTTCAGAATCTTGAGCATGCTTTAATTACCTTTTCTTTATCCATGGACATCATCATGGATAATATTAGCTTTTCAATCTTAGCTTTAACAGCCTCTTTATTGGAATGAGGTTGTTTATTAACTTCTCTCTCACAAATGCTCCATATATAATAGTCTAAAGGATTTGCATCTGGTGAACTAGGAGGCCAGATTTCCTTTGACAGAATTCAGGAACATTGACACTGAAAAATTCTTGCACCTTTCTGGTGCACCATCCTGTTGGAAGATAAAATGACATTCATTTGTGACTTGCTTATTCATGGTACAACTACTCTTAAAAAGTCAAGGTAAACATCCTGGATCTTATTGATGATCTCCTGGGTTCTGTGTTCAATATCTGGACTTCTGCAATGCTATGTACCTTATGTATTTTCCTTGTTGGCGTGGCGACATCAGGATCAGCATCATATAGCTTCTTCATGTGGTCAACTGAACATAAAGGGATGTTATTGAAGTCTGTAATTTCCTTAGCAGTTCACCCTGCATGCAGTACAGAAACTATGGTTGCTCTAGCATCATATTCCTTCAACATGATGGTTGCTCTCAGAATATAATACTTTATATCCTAAACAATGATACTAAATCATAACCTTAGACACATAATTTTTAACAATTAATAAAAAGAACATGAAAGAAAAAGCTACACCATTATTGTTAATTTATTGCTAGCACCCTGTAGTGTAACTTACAATGATGTATATATCTGAATTTTCTGGAAAAGTTCTAAGTTTAAATGCTTTAACCTAGGAGTCATAGCTTTAGATTCCACAGATATGGTCATCATTTTATCTCCACCTAACAAGGCTCCTCTATACTGTAGACTGACTCCCTCCATTTTTGTATTGCTAGTGCCTCAACTATATCTGGATATGGAGCTCTGATCGAAGATATGTTTGCTGGATATGTTAGTGAATATTTATCCTCCCAAAGTGTTTCACATATTATATTTCCTTAGGTAGCATTGAGATGTGCACTTAAGGTTGGAGAGAGGGACCTTGTGATTTCTTGTATCACTAATAGCCAGTTAGTGGCACTTAATTTTGCCTACTGCCTTCTTTGGTGCCCTGGGTACTCCATGTTGGGTAAATATTAAGCAAAAGCATCAAGGTGTAGTTTGTTTTTAATGGCTCGCCAAAATAGAAATTTTGTATTTTTATTTTTGAGTTTGAGGTATGTAAATTGGAGTCATTATAAGTTTATGAATACTCTCATCATTGACACATATGTATATATTTTCAGTTATTTAGATACGATAATTATTTTCAGTAATGTAAAAACATCCATGAGCCCATCACACAAAACCAAGGTAGGACCTGCCAGTAACCTACACGGTAGCATTTAGTTTCCTTCAATTCTATCCCCCTGCCTCCCCACCACCACCTAAAGGAACTCTCATCCTGCATCTTACTGTTATCATTTCCCTACTTTCCCTTTTATGTCTTGTTTTATTTCATGTAATTTATATCTATTCCTAAAGGCAGAAGTTTTTAGTTGTTTTCAACTTTATGTAAAAGATGTTGCAGTAGTTCATCCTTTTGAACTACTATTGATAGGTGTATGTGTTGTTTCCAGGTTCTTGCTAGTATGAACAGCGCTGCTATGAACATTCTTGAGCATGTCTCCTATGGGCTCATGGGCAGAACTCATGGGCAAGGACAGACTTGCTAGTTCCTAATTTATGTAAATGTTCTCATTTTCATATAGCATCGTTCTGTTTCCAAGGTAGTTTCACCAACTTGGAGGTAAATAAGAATCTATAAGAGATTGTGTGGATCCATGATCTCATCAACATGGAGACACAGGTGTGTCATCAAATGCCTTCATTTTAATATAAGGATAAAGGAGAAGCAAGAAGTGGCTTCAAATATTTTTTCTTATTTTCCCTCCATCTTTGTCTTGCTGCTCCTTGCCTCAGGTCAAAGCTGCGTCTCCCAGCACCAGTTCCAAACAGCCCCTTCTTCACCCTCTGGGTTTCTCACAGGAGAGTTACATTCTTGGTATGTGCCTCAGTTTCTTCTTTAAGAGGGGAGGCAGTCATTCTGCTGCTTCACTATTTTGACATGTTATGATAAACATGTTCAGCCTCACATAAGCAGTGAAAGAGATTAAATGTTAAAAAATAGCAAAGCACCACTTTCATCTACGACTTTGTCATGCATTCTTTTAAGATAAAAATCCCCACATTTAACAAAGATTTGATGGAATGGGCACCTGTAGGTGAGCTCTAAGGAGATACTGGCTATTTTGAAATATATATCAAATATCTTGCAGTGCATATATATTTTTTCATACAGTGGTTCCACATCTACACATAACTGCAAAAATATCTATGACAATTAAAATTTGAATGCAACTTGAAGTTTTAACACTTGGAGATTTATTACTTATGGTATATCCTGAAAGTGGAATATTTTGCAGCCATTTAAAAGAACTTTTAAAGACCACATATAAAATATAAAGTACATTAAAATATTAAGATATATCTGGGTTATGAAATTATGAGTGACTTAAATTTTCTTTCTTTTTCTACTTACCTGAGTTTGCTAAGTATTCTCTTATAATTATGTATTATATTGTTTTTAACAAATTACCTGCTATACATCACTTGTTCTTAAAACCCTCCTGCCACAGATGACGTAATCAATATAATCAACTACTTTAGCTAAAATGATGGTGGATTAGCCCTCTGGAATCGGACATTTTAACTGGTACCTTTATTGTCTTGACAGAAAGGAAAGAAGGAAGGAAGAAAACAAGGAAGGAAGGAAGAAAGAAAGTGAAAGAAGAAAGAAGCTCTGAAAATGGTAGACATACTAGGAGCTTTCAGAAAATAGAACAATCCTCACATCTCTGAATCATTCTGTACTTCATGTACCATCCTTCCATTCTGGAGAGGTGATACTTATTCCCTCCAAATAGGTCACACACACCTACCTAGGAATGAGGCACTTAGTCATCACCTTTCTTTCATCTTACAGCAGAGGTCATCAAACAGGATTCTTCGGAAGGCATCAGAAGGTTCACAAACTACTAAAGTTATAGATTAACTAACTACCTTGGGCTATATCAATATTGTTCTTTCTTCTACTTAAATATATCAATGTGTTTTTCACTAATAATTTTTTTAAAACAAGATAATTTGGGACAATTGGGGAAGAATCTATATTAACTAGTTCAATCAGTCACTTACTGTGGTGTATCCATGACAGAGCACTGCAAACTATAGAAATATAGCTGAATCCTAAACTAGACAGTCAAAAAGATTATTAAATAAAAAATCTAAAAGATGCAAAAAGGTTGATCCATCCAAGATTCTTTTTCCAGACAGTTCCCGCCCTTAGTCAGGCCCTGGTCATTTCTGAGTGGGGCAGTGGCAGGGAGAGCTTTAGGATCTCCCTAGGGCCAGTTTTGTGATTCTACACTTTGTCTTTTAGAAGCCAGCCAGCTTTATTGTTCAGAAATGCAACTTTGATCATATTAGTCCTTTGTTTTAAATTCTTTAATGACCAACCCTGGCTTTAGGATAAAATACAAAATGGCTCAATTTGTCTTATAAAAGTTGGTCTCCAAGGTTTGACTTCAGCTTGCATTTCCATTGTCCATTTGCTGCATCTTGCCTATACCACCCTTCCTGTTTGGTTCCCAAAATACACAAAATGCTCTTTCATCACTTTCTGACTAGTGACGGCCAGTGTGATAAAATCTATGAAGGGAGATGAGTGACTGTATATGAAGAAGCTGGAAAACAAATCAGAAGACAGGTAACACTTGATAATCTCTTAAGGATTCTGTAAAGGCTGTACTTAAATCAGTGCTAACATTTTAGTATAAAGAATCCCATGCTGAAAATTAAATAACATGTATTTCAAGCTCCTTTTTTTCAATATAATTTAAGGAATTCAGGTCAGGGCCATTGTGAATACTTTTGTCCATTAAACATTTAACAAATATTTATCAAGTGCTGTTCAGACACCAGATGTTCTTGTAGGTCCTGGAGATAATATAACATTGAACGGGAACTAGTCCCTGACCTCACATCAAACTTTCTGGGGTAGAAACAAACAATAAACAAAGAAAAGAATAGTTACCTAGCATCAGGCAACTAGTGAAGTTGTTACAAAAGAAAATGGAACAGGGTAATAGAAGTAACAAAAGAGTATGTGAGAAGAGTTGCTGTTTTAGACAGTTTTCAGAAAGAGGTACCTAACTCTGAGAGGTCACATTTGAAGGGCAACCTGAATGAAGAGAAAGTTGGAGCCATCCTGAATGAAGAGAAGGTTGGAGCCATGCACCTCTTTGTTCAGGGCCAGGAGGCCTGCTGCCTGTCTGAACCTAAACATACTCAGCAGGCTAAAGATACCAAGGAGAACAGAGAGTGAACGGGAAGGTGGGATTATAGTTGGATCATCTAGGAACATGTAGACCTTGATGAGGACTTCAGATTTTATTCAAGAATGATGGGCCACAGTAGAACATTTTAAAAAGGAACATGTTTTAATGTGCCCATTCATCAGTTCATTAATGGCAGACCTGGTGGTAGAACTACAAGGAATGTTTGCATATATTTTCCTGGCATATTTAGTAACTGCACCCCCTTCACTCTCAAAGATGCCCCAGTATGGACTGTAAATTATATGGTTATCTTGACTACCACCCGAGTTCCTCTTTCCCTGGCTAGTGTTTCTCCTACTACATTGTGTAGTGTCTATTAATCTATTTGACACCAAAATTTCAATCCAGTCTTTCTTTCTTTTCTTTCTTTCTTTTTTTTTTTTTTTTTAAATTAAGGGATTCATTTTGAAGTATATAACATAAAATTAGGCAAGCTATAATTTATAGAAAAATGTAGAATCAAGATAATGAGATGTACTTTGTCAAGAGCAGAACTTTTGGCGGACTTGGATAGAATGTATTTGTTCTGTCAAGGGAGAGGTATTGACTTGAGCAGCAGATTGATCCCACGGATCCCTTGACCAGGCATTTTTTGTGCCATCATGCCTTCAATGGGGGCTCTGGCCCACTGGAATCATACTGTAAAAGATCATGATTGCAATCTGCGGAAGAAGAATTTGTAGGACCTCCAAGTGCAGGGACAACATCTGATGTGTTGTTTGTTCCCCAGGGCCAGGCCCTTTGCTAGGCACATAACAGAGCCTCACTCATTATTTTTCAACAAATAGTTAGACTTGAGTTATATCAGACCCTGCAATTTAAAGACACTGAGAAGGCTTTCAATACCAATTTTATTAGGTTGACAGTATAATAACTGGAGGGTTAATATGTAATATAAAAAATCTTATTGCATTCCATCATTTTAATGAAGTGTGACTTCCCTAACATTGTTTTGTACCTGGTATTTTTTTTTCTTAAATGTGATTAATCTTTTAATTAATGGTTGATAACAGTTAATGAACCACATTTCCTAGACATAAAGTTAGCTGATAAAGTTATAAAATTACGCAGAGATGGCATTTTGTTATGTGAAATTAATATAACACTGTAATTTTTATTTTTATTGTTACATGTACATATCCACATTCGATGGTTGACCATATTAAGTGAAATAGTAGTACACAGGGACAACTGAATGGTAGTTTATGATATATGTGGTCAAAAATTTAGTCAAGCATGAAACATAACAACAGCCATGGGTTTTTATAGGTGGTCTTTTAAGTACAATTGTGCTTCCTTACATTACCAATCCCTGTCTGTTCTTAGGTTTCTTAGAAGGAAACGGGGTACCTCAGATGAAAAATCGTACCTCAGTTTTACAGAACCAGTTGCAACTTAACGCACCACTAGTTTTCTTCTGCTTCACTAGTTTTTTTTTTTCTTTCATGTTGCTGACACTTGTTCAGGGGTTAACATGTCTCTGCAAAGACTCTTGGGATAACTGGAAAAACAAGAACAACCAAGACCCTGGGCTAATTCATCCTTTGTAACATTCCCAGTATAGGCTTATTATCCATAATATTGGACTTAAACCATGTGCAGGAATGACTGTCCTCTTTATAATACAAAGGCCTTTTTTTTTTTTGCTTTGCGTGGTCTAAAGTCTAGTTCTCAGGCCGGGGCAAATGCCACTCTAACACTTTCTCCTACTGATGAACTCTCACACGCAAAAGTGTTTATCAGCACTCAGGGATGTTTGTTTAGTTGATACAGTACCATGCATTTTTCTGAGTTTCCAAAAGTAATACATCTGTTTTGAGAGAATGGGTGGAACTCTTGGTGTCCAGAGTGTACTCTTCTGTGTGACTCCAAGGTAAATCAGGAAGAGCACTGACCTGTGGGCTGCAGACAGAAGCCCTTGTTTCAAGCTCAGCTCTCCCTCTGGCTGGCTGTGCAAAGCGAAGGAGCCATCTGAGCTCTCATATTGTGCCAGTTCCCTCAGTTCTAAATGAAAGGATTGCAATGGAGGTTTTGGAAGATCTTTTCTAGCTCTGACAAAATTTTAATGTTCTATTTAGATTAGAAATAGAGGCCTTTCTGTGGCTTATATCTCACATGGTGCTCTAAACTTTTTTGCCTTGCAGCTGATTCTCTGTGAAGTTGAATGTTCATGCTTATATATGCCACAGTTTATTAGAAACGAGTGCCAGGAAATGTGGAGAATCCTATACTTAACATCTCAGAATTGGATACAAGTTTGATATAAATAACAAGTTGTTATCTGAGTAGATTACAATGGATTTACTATCAAACAAATTAAATCACTGGGGACTGAAGTGTTTTTAGAATTGTCTGAGACAATCAATCTGTGGGTAAAAAAATTTGTTACCTGCCAAGCTGTCCTGTATAATTCAAAGATATGTCACCCAAGTACTTTCTTTTCTGTGGCCAATAGAAAGTGTTAGTTAAAAAAGGAATGTTCAGAGAGGGGACAGGTGTATGCTATTCTAAATTGTTTACTATAGGCTTTATGGAAGTTGTGAAGCATTTGGAGGAATGAGCAAGAGTGAGTAGAGATGTTAAACAGGAAGCAGCATGATGAATGACAAAAGATACAGGAAGGAGATGAGGGAGGGGAATGTAATTTAAAATGACCCTGTGTGGCCAGTGAAGTGTCTGCATGTTATACAAACAGGGAAAAAAGAGAACCAATTGTAGGTAGGGCATGATCAAGGTCCTGAACAAGAAAGATGACCTGAGTTCATTAGAATGGAAGGAGAATGGTAAGGTGAAGAAGGCCCATGGTGAAAATGTGGCAACTGCACAGACATAAAAGGGATTGGGAATATATGTTGAGCAATCAATTAAAAAACAATAGCAAAAACCCACCGCCACACCACCACCACCACCAAAAACCAGATAGTTATTTTTTAATAATGTTGTCCCAGTGAGAGTTGAGTAATTATTACCAATGGTAATATTCAGGTCTTTGCAGTAAAGACATGGCAAACTTTGGCCATTTAGAACCATGTTTGTCAATTGCCCCAGAGAAAGATTCTCTCACTAACGAGAGCCATTCCTAAAAAGTGTGTTTGGAAGAACAGGAGTTAGCAAACTTACTTTGTAAGGGCCAGAATGTAAATATATTTTATACTTTACAGTTGCATTGAGTTTTCTATTGCTGCTATAATAAACTATCACCAAATTAGTGGCTTAAAACAACACAAATTTATTATTTTACAACTCTGGATGCCAGAAGTCCAAAAACCAAGATGTTGGCAGAGCTGCAATCCTCGAGTACCTAGGGGGGATTCTGTTTCTTTGTATTTTCCAGCTCTAAAACCACATTTCTTGGATTATGGCCCTTCCTTCATTTCCACAGCTTGAAGCAGGGCATCTCTGAAGCACTCTTGTTTCCTGACAGTGACATTGGGCCCGTCCTGGTAACCTATGATAATCCTATTTCAAATCTTTAATTTAATTTAATCACATCTGCATAGTGTCTTTTGCTGTATAAATTAACATATTCAGAGGCTCCTAGAATTAGGACAAGGGCATATTTGGAGGCCATTATTCTGTTTACCATATGGGTTCTTTGGTCTTGTTGCAACTATTCAACTTTGACATTATAGAGGAATAACAGCCTCAGCCAATATGTACATCAGTTGAAATAGCTGTGTCACAATAAATATGCATCTACAAAAGAAACCATGAGCCAGAATTGTCTCATGGGTTATAATTTGTCAATCCCTAAGGTGGATTTTTTTAAAAAGCTGCCATCCTGGATAATTCATGAAGGTAGGCACTCATTCAACAAGGAACTGGCATATTGACCAAAGTTAGAAGATGATTCAGGTAGCAATATGTGGGATAAACTATGGATCAAGAACCTGGAAGCAAGGGGTCCATGACTTAGTAAACTGGTAGGACCTGCCTTGATGAAATCAACCACAGAGTGTGTGTTTAAGAGAATATCCAGATGTGGGTCCCTTTACAGTCCCTAGTCCTGCCTCACAACGTGTGGGTCTTGCTCTTTTTGGCATGCCTCATCTAGAAATTTAATTCTAATGTCAAGCAAAGGATCACATAACATGAGAAACAAAATGGAGTGCAAATCGCCTCTTCCATAAGTGGTGTTAGGAGAACTGGACAGGCACATGCAGAAAAATGAAACTAGACCACCAACTTATACCATACACCAGAGCGAACTCAAGATGGATGAAAGACTTAAATATAAACCATGCCACTATAAAAGCCCTAGAGAAAGACATAGGCAAAAACATTGCAGGTATCCCACGCAGCAAAATTTTCACCAAAATATCTCCTAAGGCAAGGGAAATAAAGGAACAAATAAACAAATGGGAACAAATAAACAAATAAACATCAAACTGAAAAGTTTCTGCTCAGGCAAAGAAAAAATTGAGAAAATGAAAAGGGAGCCAATCAAATGGGAAAACATATTTACCAAGGATACCTCAGACAAAGGTTTGATCTCCAAAATATATAAAGAGCTAATATGACTCAACACCAAGAAGACTAATAACCCAATTAAAAAATGGGCAAAGATCTGAATAGACACATCTTCAAGGAAGACATACAAAGGGCCCACAAGCACATGAAAGTATGCTCAACATTACTTGCCATCAGAGAGATACAAATTAAAACTACAATGAGATACCACCTTACACCTCTCAGAATGGCCATCATCAACAAATCAACAAACAACAAGTGCTGGTAAGGAGGTGGAGCAAAGGGAACCCTGGTCAATTGCTGGTGGGAATGCAGACTGGTGCAACCACTATGGAAGACAGTATGGAATTTCCTCAAGAAATTAAGAATAGAACTGCCTTATGACCCAGTGATTCCACTGCTAGGATTATACCCAAAGAATTCTGAAATACCAATTCAGAAGAACCTATGCAACCCTATGTTCATAGCAGCACTATTTACAATAGCCAAGTAGTGGAAACAACTTAAGTGCCTTTCAGTGGATGAATGGATCAAAAAACTTGGGTACATTTACACAATGGAGTTCTATGCAGCAGAAAGAGAAAACTCCTACCATTTGCAATAGCATGGGTGGAACTGGAGAGTATCATGCTTTGTGAGATAAGCCAGGCAACAAAAGTTAAATACCACATGTTCTCACTTAATACAGGAGACTAATGAACAAACAAACAAGCAAATAAAACAGAACCAGAGACATGAATACAGGGAACACATTTTTCAGTGTGCAGAAGGGAGAGTGTGGAGCTGGGGAGATGAAGGCAAGGAAAGGGAACAGTTTAGTCAAGGGACTAGCATGGATGACCCATGGATACCAACAACACCTGAAATTGACTGTGGGAGGGGATAAGAAGGGTGGAAAAGGGGAGAGCAGAGGGGGAAAATGAGATGAATGTAATATAATAATAATAAAAATATATAAATAATTAGCCGAGACAGAAACTTTATTTTTTTGATGATATATTTTTAAAGATTTTATTTATTATTTCCAGAGAGAGCGGCAGAGAGGGAGAGAAACATCAATGTATGGTTGTCTTTCACCTGCTTTCAGCCATAGACCTGGTTGGAGACCTGGCTTGCAACCTGGTTATGTGCCCTGGCTGGGGAATTGAACCAGTGACCTTTGGGTTCACAGGCCGGCACCTCATCTACTGTGCTACCAGCCAGGGCCAGAAACAGAAACTTAATGAAGAAATACTCAGCTTTGCTATTTATGGTTCTTATCCTAAAATTGGTTCTTTTTTTTTTTTTTTTTTTAAGATTTTATTTATTATTTTTAGAGGAGAAAGAAGAGAGGCAGTGAGGGAGAGAAACATCAATGTATGGTTGCCTTTCACCTGCCTCCAGCTACGGACCTGGCTGGAGACCTGGCTTGCAACTGGGCTATGTGCCCTGGCTGGGAATCGAACCAGCGACCTTTGGCCCCTATCCACTGAGGCACCAGCCAGGGCCTCAATCGGCTCTTTACCATTATTTTTGGTCTGGGCTCAGAGCAGTTCCTCACGCACACATGCCCAGGAGTTCCTGATAGTCCTCATGCACAAAGGAACCCTGCAGCAAGTTGGACATCAACAGTACAACTAGCTTAGAAACCCTCTGCTGCCAATCATCCTGGAGGCAAGAGCAAGTGAAGAACATGCTGTCAGCTCCTGGCATCTTTCTGTGTAGAGGAAACTGAATGCTGGCTAAGAGAGGCCAGAGGTCTCTGCGGCCTTGGGATGAATTCAGAGATTCAATCATTGAGTAGTAGAAGGGAGAGGACCTAGCCTAAGGGAGGGTAGCAACACTTCTCCTATGAAGCAGAAAATCAGCTGGAACAACCTATTAATACCAATAAGTTGGTATTAATGACTTAGCCTAGCTGACTCTGAATTACTGTGCATTTTGTTATACTAACAAAAATATGAACTTACCTGTGAGCGTTATTTACAAGTATGTCTTGATGATAGGAGGATAGTTACAAATATCATGTGTTCTCATTCATTTGCCTTTGTTCTGGATCAATATCAATAGGAACCAGCAAGAACAAAAGTGTTGGAAACATTAAAATTCATATTGCTGAGAATTTATAAAATCATTTTCATTTTCACACCCAAACTGAGTTGAAAATACAGTAACAAGAGTTCTTCCCTAAAATGTCTAATATTTAAACTCAAGGCAGCAGATTTCAACTAGAAATATGCTTGGTGTTCTATTTACAACACCAAGGCACTGGCAAGCGTGAATTCTAGAATCCTGGAGTTGGAACTGTCATTAGCTTTCTTTAAACTAATTTGAGTCTCCAATTCCTCATGAGATACATAGAACCCACTTGATAAAGTAACTGGTTGTTGAAAAGGCCAAATAATATAGTAATTGTGAGGACATCTTGAGAATCTCAAAAGTTAGAAAAAGGTAGGTTACATCATTTTAGAAATCTGCATCCACTGATTTGTATACACCATTGGATTATGTTGATAATGGTGCAGGCACACATTCACGGAGGTGTTATCTCTTTTTAGGGAGGCTTCCAACTCAGACTTACAAACCCAAATGTGATTTAAGAAGGACAGTTTTTTTACATGGATTGAGAATATCATAAAAGACCATGAACAGATACAAAACCAAGCTGCTTTTGAGTTAATTTAGAATGAGGTTGCTACAGGGTGCCTGGTGTTATGGTATTAAGCTTGATTTTATTCAACATCTTCATTAATTACCTAGAAAATGAGCAAAACAGCACGTTAATTAAATCTTCAGATGGTGCTAAACAGAGAGACATTCAGAGTCCAGTGTGGGGAAAATAACAATATAAAAAGACTGGGTTAAAAAGGAAGCAGAGCAAAACACTAATGAGTGTTTGTTTTGGTGCAATAAAGCTCAAAAGATACCTAGAGTGGAATATAAAATGATGCTAAAGGCCTTGAACAGAGCAATAGAAAATAATCAGTGATGATAAAATACCAATTAAAATATTATTGGCAGCAAAAAAAAAAAAAAAAAAGAGAGCTCTTGATTAGATTTCATTTTGTTTCTCACGTTATGTGATCCTTTGCTTAACATTAGACAGAATTAAATTTCTAGGTGAGGCATGCCAGAAAGAGCAAGACCCGCATGTTGTAAGACAGGACTAGGGACTGTAAAGGGACCCACACCTGGATATTCTCTTAAATACACACTCTATGGTTGATTTCATCAAGGCAGATCCTACCAGTTTACTAAGTCATGGACCTCTTGCTTCCAGGTCCTTGATCCACAGTTTATCCCACATATTGCTACCTGAATCATCTTCTAACTTTGGTCCATATACCAGTTCCTTGTTGAATGAGTGCCTACCTTCATGAGTTTAAATATCTCTGAATTAAGACCTCTATCATTTTTAATGTTTTTTTTTTTCTTTTTAAGATGGTTGTCAAGTTATAAACAAACAAAAACTATTCATTGCCCCTTTACACACTTTGTTTTAACACTTTGATATGATCATCTTCACTAATTTTCTTTCCATCCTCTCCATTTGATCAGACAGGGTCCCAGCAAGAATTAGATGACAGACTCAATATGGAACACTTCACAGAGGGTTTATTTACTCAGGGACTAGTTACAGAGGTATATGTATGGGGGAGGGGGCGGACTACAAACCTGGTGCTGTTCATCCAGGGTTTAAAGTGAGGTTGATGTTAGGCCTCTAGGTATGGGGGGATGAGGAATGAATCAGAACCTGGAAGGAGAAGCCATGTCATGATGACTGTCATGGGAGAAGAAATGCCATTGGATGCTGGGCACACAGACGGCTGGAGGCCATTTTGGTAGGAAGGAATGAAGAGGATGAAAACTGTGATCTCACTGCAGCAGCCAGAATTTGAAGAGACTGGAATGTCATTCATGTGGCCCATATAGGTCACTCTCCTGTGGCAGGGAAGAAGGGCAGGAAGATGTGTGTAGAGGAGCAAGTGGAAGGTACTTGATATGACATTCTCAGCCCTTTGAGAAGATAAAAGGTTGGTAATGAGGCCACCCTAACTGTCCCCTCCCTCCTCATGCCTGAGAATATAATCAATAGAATATATAAATAACAACCAACTGACCAACATTTATCATGTTGTATTATAACTAACTCAAGACCAAGAGTTCTATTATATAAATGAAATATATAGTAAATACAAGAGAATATATGCAGTGCTTAGGTAGGCTATCAAAGAAATTAACAAACGAATACCCAGGAACCCATAATACAGGTCAAATAGAAAATTGTTGTTACAAGTGAAGTTTTCCCGTAGACCTTCCCTGAAAACACTCTTTAACCTACCCCAGAGGAAAAACACTGCTCTAAGTGTGCTTTTCCCCATAGATATATTATTTTGACCCTTAGTAATATGCTTTTTAATATTGCCAGTTTTTTAACTTCCTGTGAATGATATCTTACTGTATGTACCCTAGCATGACTTGCTTTTTATCACTCAACATTATAGAGTCAAATATCACATGGAGCTATTGTTCATTTACTTTCGCTGCCAGAGTATTTTATCATGTGATTATTTTGCAGTTATAAGCTCATCCTCCTTTGATAGATACAACATTGTTTATAGTTTGTCACTGTTGAAAATGACATCATTGTGAATGTTTTTATTCATATTTTCCAGTACACATGTGCAAAGTTTCTCTAATCTAAGATTGGTACACTGGGTTAAAGGGTATATTTACTTTAAGCTTTCTAGATAATTTCATAAATTTCATATCAATTTATATTCTTAAGAGCAGTGTTTAAGAATTACTGATTCTCATCCTCACCTACTCTTAGCTATGTCATATTTAATTTTTGTGAGTCCAATGTATGTGAGAGAATATCTCACTGTGGATTTTTAGTTTTCAGGTCTGTGATTTCTAATGAGTTTGAGAATCTTTTCCTTCTGTTTTCTCCTGTGTAAAATTCTTTTTTATATGTTTTGCCCATTTGTGGGGTGTAGTTTTTTTCTTTAATACATAGGACTTAAAATTTTTTTTTTTTTTTGTATTTTCTGGACTTGGCTATTTTCATGGTTGTGTTGTAAATAGCTTCTGCTAGGTGGTACATTGAAAACTTTATTTAATGTCTCTTTTGAGAACTAAAAGTTCTACATTTTATATATATTGATCTTTTTTATTTGTGCCTTATGTTTTTATTAAATAAATACTTCCCGTTTCAAATAGAGTAAGAGTAAAAAGAATATTATTTCTAAAAAATGTTAAAGCATTTAATCCACTATATTTATAATCTCAATAATATATATTTTTGTGGCCATTTTTCTTCCACATAAATTTAAAAATTTCTGTGTGATTATGATTAGAATTGCATTAAATATCTAAATGAAATTGGGATAAACTGATATCTTTAGCACATTTATCCATTAAAATATTTCTTCTAGGACTAAATTCTGGTGAATATAGATACAATTGACCTTTTTTAAAAATAATAAACTTATTGATCTTTTATTCAGCAAAATTATCAATCTCTCTGATTAAGATAGGTTGTCTGTACTATTTGGAGCTTTAAATGTAGGCACAGCTGTGAAAGCTTATTTTGTTTCTTCCATTCTAATCCTTAACTTTTTATTGTTTTATTTTATTTATTTATTTTTTGACTTGATCCTATCTAGTTGCTTCAGTCTATTGAATAAATGGGGTAATTATGGACATTCTCATATTGTTCCTGAAGTGAAAGGAAATGGTTCTAATATTTCACCATTGGGTAGAATTTGTGCTGAAAATAAGCAAACTATTTTGAAACTGGAATTTCATACCACACCTAGATAATTTTTATGTCAATTCAAGAATAACATTTGTTAACAAATACTGATAGTTAATGTTGAAATTGATGCTACAGAGGCCTAAAATTAAGTTTATGAACATCTGTCTAATATGCAACCAGATTTGGAAGAAAACTGGGAGAACAGAATTAAAAAGGGGACCCCAAATAATGGAATTCATTTATAAAAAATTATGTATTTATTTTCAGATGTTTAAACTTCAGTCACCTTCCAAGTGCTCTCCATTTGAGGCAATATACCTATTGAGATGTTTTTCCACTGCTCAAAACAGTTTTTGAGGTCATCAATTTTGATTCTTTAGTGTTTCTGCTGTTTTTTGTTTAACCTCTTCTACATTAGCAAAATGTTCCCCTTTGAGAACTCTTTTAATCCTTTGAAACAAAAAACAAAGTTGCTCAGGGCAAGATTAGGCCAATAGGGAGGGGGCGGTACAAGGATAATGCCATTGTTGGTCAAAAACTGCTAAACACTCAGCATGAGTGGGCAGGTGTGCTTGTAAGTCACCCACCATGAAATGGGCAAATGCATTGAAAGAGTCTTCAAAAAAATTCATTGAATCCTCTCACAACACCACCAGCTGATAAACTGACACAGATGGGTTCTTAAACACACATATACTGGGGACCTGCCCTTCAGAGGATAATTCCAGGTTTTGTTTGTGTGGGGGGGAGGGTCCTCCTTCATGTTTAAGTTTTTCTCTTCTTTTTAAACTCTTCTCTTCTCCACCCTCCAGAGCTCTAACCCACCTCACTCCATTATTATTATTTGAAGAAAAGAGTAGCTATTGTTTGATATGGTAAAGATGAGGGAGCAATAAGTTTGAGGAAAAACAGGAAAAGCTCATTTGTTATGTCTTTTTTAACACAACAAATGAACTGTTATTTATTATACCTGCTTATTCAATATCCAACTGATAATGTCAAATTGTCAGCCAGCTGAAAAGTCTGAACTTCAGAGTAGAAGTCCAGGCTAGTGATAGAAATCTGGGAGAACTCAATATATGTGTATGGCACTTAAAGTCATAAGACTAGGGTGAGTAAAGATAGTAAAAGGAATCAAGGGCTGAGTACCGGAAACTTATAGTTTAAGATTTGGGATATTAAGTGAAAGCAATCAAAGGGACTAAGAGACCAGAGAAGAAAGAGAGTCAGGAGTGCACAGTTTACCTGAGTGAGGCCAACTGGTGAAACTGAAGAAAGAGGGGACGATATTTTGGTCAGGTGATAGGTCAAGGAAGAAGAGGACTGAAAACTGAGTACTTGACTTGAACACAGATGTCGTTGGTAACTATTGTACAGGTTGGTAAAATGGTTGAGCATGGATGCAATAGAGAACAGAAAGATAAGACATCATTCTGTACATAGTTCTGTAACCTAATATGTGCACTGAACTATATGTTATAGGTTATTTCTGTGTGTTTAAATATTCTTTAATGTCATCAATTTTAATGACGGAATAATATTTTTACATGTAGATATGCCGTAGTTCATTTAATTTATTCTATATATTTAGATATATGGATTGTTACCTTTTCCTTTTTCCTTCTAAACACATTCTGGAATAAATACTTTAAAATACATTTTTCAGTTTCTGAAAATCTATGTTTATTTCCTTAGATTAAATTGCCAGACAAACTTGCTTTCTCAAAGGATAGATGTAACATATCATATCATAGTACATCAGAACATATCATGTTGTGATATTTCAAGAGAATGCCAATTGTTAATAGTAAAATTAAGAACCATATTTATCTACTATCAATCCAATAAATGCAAATTAAACCAGTTGAGAGGAAGTTTAATCAGAGTTTTGAGAGCTATTCTGAGACTCCCTGCTTAAGTGAAAGTAGATGAGAGTCAAATCTAGTTAATATTTCTTTTTTTTCTTTCATTCTTTTATTCAACGTATTTGAGAGATTACAATAGGCTTGGCCCTAAATAAAATAATAAGTATAAAATAAACATAATTCTATTAAACTATACTATATAGACTTATATTGTTCTGCATTTTGTTAGCTAGCAAAGAGTATGTAAAGTAAGCTTGCCTTTATCTCCCCTTTCACCAGTTGTTAAGTAGAATTTATGCAATTTTTGGTGTTTAACTGATCTCTTGATATGGCATAAGGACCATTTATACCAGGGCTTCAAATAGAGCCTTGATTGAGCTGGAAAATTTTGAGGTTAAGTAGTCTCATTCTTTCTATTACTTCTGATAATTATATTACCATTTATCATGGGATTGATATTTATATTTTGAGGTCAGGGCATTAGGGGTGAATGTCAGGTGAATGCTCTAATGTAGGGTTTTGGCTTTTATATCTTGGTGGCAGTGATTAGGGATTGATAGGATAGTGGGGGTGATTTATTAGTTTATTCAAGTCATGGTTAAATAAAGATGAAGTGTCCTTTTTTGGACTATGCTTAAAATATATAGTTTACCCCTCTGAGGCCAAGAGACAAAAAAAAAGTGGTCAATAAAAGCTAAGATTCTTCAAGGCAAATGGGCTTCTGTCCTCTCTGTTACTAAAGTAACCTAACTGGTTAAGCCTGAAGAAGTGTTTGGTTGTTGTAATAAAAACAATTACCATTGTGTTTACTGGTAAAGAGGAAAGATGGAGAGAGAGAGAGAGAGAGAGAATATGTATGTTTGGAAGGATGCAGAGGAAAGGAACTCTCATACACTGTTAGTGGGAACATAAATTGGTATCTCTCTGGAAAGTAATTTGGCAACAAGTTTCTAGACCCTTAACATGTCTTACTTCTAATAACTTATCCTGGAAAAATACTTGGAGGTATTCTCAGAGATTTATGTTTTATGTTGTTTATTACAGTCCTATTTATAAGAGTAAGAGTTGAAAACAATATAAATGTCCACCAATAGACACATGGTATAATAAATTATAATATATTCAAGTGATTTATTACTATGCAGCAGTTTATAATATTTTCAAAGACTAGTTGATGATATGGAGAAGTGTTCACAACATAATGTTAAATTAAAACTGTCATATATACACAAACAGCATTAAAATGTCCATACTTATTGAACATTAATTTTGTGTGAGGATATGCATTCAGAGCTTTATAAACACCTCATTTAATAATCCTCCAATAGTCTACAAGATAGCTATTGCTATTCCCAAATTTATATATTGTGATTCTAAAGTTAGAGAGTTAAGTTGCGTTTCAAGTTCAAATTGTCCTACCAAATGGAGCAGCTTCAAATATGCAGAGGCACTGGAGGAAAATTAAAGAAATTTTATGTGCTTCAAGTTCAAGGGAGAGAAAAGTTGCAGATTATGAAATAAAGTTAAAATTTTTAGACTATTACATTTCTCAATGTAGTTTAAATTAATATGATAGGTGATCAAGATACTGTCAAAGTTGTTTTAATTTGCATTTGTGTGATGATTAGTAACAGTGAGCATATTTTCATATTGCAGCTGCTGTGGAAAGCAGTGTGGAGTTACCTCAAAAATTAAAAAATGGAACTGCGTTATGACCCAATGATTTCACTTCTGGGAATATATCAGAAAAAGCCCCAAACACTTTTTTGAAAGAGTATATGCACTCCTATGTTTATTGCAGTGTTTTTTTTTTCAATAGCCAAGATTTGGAAGCAGCCCAAGTGACCATCAACAGAAGAGTGGATAAAAAAGCTATGGTATAGAATGGAGTACTATTTAGCTGTCAAAAGAAGAAGAAGAAGGAAATCTTACCTTTTGTGACTGCATGGATAGGTCTGGGGCATATTATGATAAGTGAAATAAGCTGATCAGAGAAAGACAGGTACATACGATTTCACTTATATGTGAAATCTAATGAACAAAATAAATTAACAAAAAATAGAAACAAACTCATCAAATAGAAAACAGACTGACAGCTGTCAGAGGGGAGGAGGGTTGGGAGACTGGGTGAAAACAGTTAAGGGGTTGAGAGAAAAATCTCCTAGACATAGACAACAAGTTGGTGATTCCAGAGGGAAAGGGGTAGGTAGAGGTGGAGGAAGATAAAGGGGGAATAAATGGTGATGGAGGAGACTTGATTTGGGGTGGTGAACATACAATACAATATACAGATGACATGTTATAGAACTGTACATCTGAAATCTGTGTAATTTTATTAACCAACATCACCCCAATATATTCAATTTTTTAAAAAGATACCATCAAAGTTTTTAAGGAAAGGAGTAAAATGATCTGATTTCTGTTTTAGGGTGACAACTGAAGAACTTTGCCAGGGATGGAATTGCAGTAGTACACTTGGCTATATGCTTCTACACAAGTTGGTAAAGGGTTCATATGTAGGGAGTAGCACTGAAGATGGAGAACAGGGGGCAGATTAGAAACCCATTGTGAAGAAAGAATTGACTGGGCACTGAGACAGATGAGATGTTAAGTTCTAAGATGCAAGAAAGGGAAGAGACAAGAATGCCTTTAAGTTTCCAATACTGGTGGCTATATGCACAACAATAACTAATGAAATAGGAAACCTTAGGAAAGTTTATATGTAGGACAGATGACCCTGAATTTGGTTTTGAAGAAGTTTTATGTGAGGAACCACTTTAAGGAGGCTGTACAGACACAGAATATTTTGGAGTTCAGGGGAAAAAACTATGGTAAAAGTATAGATTTGAGGGTTTGCATGTTAAAGTTATTTGAAGCCATGCAAGTGAATGAGACTTCCAACAAAGCGATCTATAGACCAGGGCTTCTCACATGAGCATCGGTGGGTGGATCAGAATTGTCTGGAGAGAATTTCTAAATTACATATTCAGTCATTGTCCACTCCAGAAATTTTGTTATGTGGCGCTCACTTTTTATAGGGGTTTGGGGGAGCATGGTTTGAAAAAAAAAAAATGCATGGGGCTGAAATATTTTTTTTAACTGCCAACTATACTGATAGATGTCTGCTAGCTCCTTATTAAATACATGAAGAATTTATGGATGCAATTAGATCCTTGAAGCAATACTCCCTGACTGAAGTGTTAGGGTTAATATCACTGATCATGTACTTAATAGGCGAAGGGATATACTAGGAGAGATATTTTCTTTTTAAGAGCAGAAAGAAATCACTTAGCATGCCTGAACTTAAAATACATATGGTTTGCATTTCAACATTGTATCTGTAATTAGGTGTTGAATCTTTGACTTCATTTTCCCTCAGTAATAGTTTCCGTGCAAACTCATAAGGGCCTATTTTATCTCCAATATATCCTAAATAGTGTATATATTTCAAAGAAAACTGCTACCACATCATATTTTTCTAATTGTGGGACAATATAGTAAACTAAACAGAAGAATCATAAAACACAAAGAAAATGGATTACATATAAAAGGTGATACCTGGGCTAAGGAGATGAAAGACAGAGAAAAATGGGAGTCACATTGGTGTGCTATCAATGAAAGGAAAAGAGTTGGGGGTGAGGTTGGAAATCACCAGTTGTCTACTAGGTAAGGATGGCCCTTAATTCACAAAGGTTTTCACTTAAAAAGAAAAACTTGGGTCCTTCTGTCGATACAGAGGGACCAAAAGACGAGCATCAGAAAATAGCAAAAAAGTACATACTAGATGCTCCTTATCATGCACATCTTGGCCATTTCAGCTCTTCATGGTTCTAATGTGACATAATGTTAATAATCATGTATTCCCAATGTTGTGTATATATTAGAAAGTTATATGAATTGCTTCATAGCTTCTAAACCTTCCAAGGAAGAACTGAATCGTCTGGTAATTCAGTCAACTTCTGTGGTGTTGTATTTGACTACATTATAATAAAAAGAAGAGGACAGTTTTGCCATTAAAAATTGTTTTAGTCTGTTTTAAACAAACCAGGTGGAAAATGAAACAAACTACAATTAAGTTAGTTTCTATATGAGTCAGTTAGGTAGAGCACTATGTTAATCCCATGTAGGGCACAATCCACTCAGAGTTAGATTCTGGAGCAGGAAATGAATTGCTAAGGGCATTGTTGCCACATTTCAAGCACCAGTTCCTGTATGAGGATCTTGACTTCAGCTGTGGTCATGCTCAAGGAGAGTGGAAGACCCAGATACCAGGCATAATTTAAGGGTAGAATTAGCTAGACTCATGGACACCCCTCGCATCTATCAGTTCAGAAGCACACACATCCCATTGCTGCTGAGCTCTTCTTTCCTATGTGATTTTGTCATATCCTCAGGTTTGCTGCTTAGAGGGTCCCATGTGCTTAGGCACATTCCAAAGGAAGACAGCAGGTTCTCACAATTTGTCTTTCTAAACTCCCCCATGAGGCCTAGATTCTGAAACTGCATACAGCATACCTAGAGGCCTGGCACTAAGAAGAACAGAAAGTGAGTTCTTTGAGTTTGGTGGTGTAAGAGATAGCAAAGCCAGGGTACATGTGAAACAAGAAGACTAATGTTGGAAACATTTTTGGAAAAAAGACTTTCATCATTTTACAACATCCCAGTTAGCATTCTTTGTTCTATTTTATTGCATGGGTAGAGAAAGTTTAAGGGATTGAAACCAATTCTATTTGGCATCTCTGTTTTGAGATACTTCACTGACTAGGCCTTGGCCTTTCTGTGGGTGTCCTGAGGTTAATTTCCAAAGTCTTTGACTAGGGTATAGGGAAGCAGACTTTCTCATATTCAGCTTGTTAAACCATGAATTGGTGTTAACTCTAAAGGGCAATTTGGCTAGGTTTATCAATACCCTTAAAAATATAAACCCCTTCTAGATTTAATGTGACAGATTAGCTCTTTATCTGACCTGGAGGGTGGTCCAAAAGACCAAGTTACCTTAACTGTACCTGAGGAAGTTGTTGAGAAGCACTTAATGCTATTTGTCACTGTTCTTCTAGTTATCTCATGATCCTCAGCTTCTTCCAGCTGGATACCCACTATTCAAGCACCTCCTGGAAAACTAGGCCCTCTATGTCACGTGGAGTCTCTACCACTGGTACTGCTTAGGTCCTAATTTGGAATACAGTTCTTATTTGCCAACTTTGTGGGTATATCAATGTTTTACTTATAGGAAGACATTTTTTCTTAATCATGGAGCTAAAGAATGCCCATTGTCTTCTTGTTCCTGTTTCTCATTGGCATCTATACTCCCAGACAGGTATGCATTTTTGTTTCTGTCTTTGTTAAGGTTGAAGGCCTTTATCAGGTCCCTCACCTCTCCCATAAGAATCTGAGTGAACAAAGAAAATGGGAAAGTTCTATTTAGCCAAGAAGAAACCATTATGAATCAAATATCTGGTAAACCACCTAATTTTGTCCTAGGAAGCTAATGAGGAAATAGAACTGTTACTCAGACGCATCTTAGTCAGCATGAGTACACTGTTTTGTCATTGTGTCACTTAGAGAAAGCGTTGGTTATAATCCAGCTTTTAATAAATGGAATTTTTATTGATCTGGATTAAAGGGTCATGGATCCTGGAATAACTCTATGAAATCAGGATAATATTTTCTACCTCCTATCTTTCCCTTGATTATGCCCCAAATTGAAGCTTAGTAACTTAGAACAGCCATATTTGAGAGAGAAAGGACAAGCTTTCTGACCCCAGATGAAATTTTTATAGGCTGAATTGGAAAGACTGACTGTAGTGCTTCATGTACCAGAATGCACCACCGAGATAGTTCCAGTAACTCATTTGTATTAATGTCTGCTAGACCAAGAGTGGCTTAGAGCTAAAAGAGAGGCTGCTGGAAGCTGAGGCTGGAGGTGTGGAAAACCAAGGACAAATTCTTCTCTGCTTTTCATTATTCCCTTCTTTCTAGTCACATTGGGCTTTGTTTGTTGTTCTTTTTCTGGTTCCTTTAGGGTAGATTGTTTATTTGAGATTTTTCTTGTTTCTTGAGGGAGGGCTGTAATGCTATAAATTTCCCTCTTAGAACTCCTTTTGCTGTGTCCCAAAGGTTTTGTGTTGTTGTATTCTCATTTTCATTTGCTTCAAGGTATCCTCTGACTTCTTTCTTAATCTCATTGTTAACCCATTCATTGTTCAGTAGCATGTTATTTATCCTCCATATCCTTATGCTTTTCAGGGTTTTTTTTTTCTCTTATGATTGATTTCTAGTTTCATACCATTATGGTCAAAGAAGATGCTTGATATAATTTCAATCTTCTTAAATTTACTGAGAGTTGTTTTGTGTCCTAACATGTGGTCTATACTAGAAAATGTTTCATGTGCACTTGAAAAGTGTACATTTTGTTGCTTTGGGGTGAAATGCTCTGACAATATCAGTTAAATCTGTATGATCTAGTGTCGGTTTTCTGTCTGGGAGATTTATCTGTTGAAGTCAAAGAGGTGTTAAATTTCCTACTATGACTGTATTACTGTTGATCTCTACTGTTATGTTAGTCAAGATTTTCTTTACATATTTATGTGCTCCTATGTTGAGTGCATAAATGTTTACAAGGGTTATAGCCTCTTGTTGGATTGCTCTCTTTATCATTAGCTAGTGTTCTTCTCTATCTCTTACTACAGCCTTTGTTTTAAAATCTATTTTGTCAGATATAAGTATTGCTACCTGAGCTTTTTATGCCTTTTCATGTGCATGAAATATCTTTTCCCATATTTTAACTTTTAGTGTATGTTATTTTTGTCCTTAGGTGGGTCTCTCATATAAATGAGTCTTCTTTCCTTATCCATTCACCAACCATATGTCTTTTTACTGGAGCACTTAAGCCATTTTCATTTCTTGTAACAGTACCTTATAGTGGGTACTGCTGTAAGAAGCTATGGCCACTGTATAGGTGTTTATGGACTTGTACAGAGGTAGAAAGAAGTTGCTATAATGCAGATATAAGTCACACAACCTAAAGGAAAAAGTACATAGTTTTCAGCTTAACTCTAGGTGACAATACTGCAGAGTTTTTAAGGTTAAAGCAGTAAAGGCGATATTAGATTTCCTTTTCTTAAATTTGTAAAACTGAGAAAAAAATATCTTTAGTACATATTCAAAAAAGAAATACTTTCAGTGGTATGAAGATTATCTAGGGGACATATGCAATTTAATATTTAAAAGTATTCAAGCTTAATAGTCAGTATTGGAGCAGCTTTGATGATCAAAAAAAGAGAAGTTATATTTAGGGAAAAAATCCTAGGGAATATAATTTCTGGGTAGAAATGTACTGATTTTCAATGTCATTTTCACCAAAAATTTTAACTTTTTAAATGGAGTTTGATCTTTTATGATATTTTTCATGATTTTCTCTAGTTCTGAAAGCCAGCCTCCAACCCAAGTGATCAAACCCTGTCGACCTGGCGAACTACCAATGCTTTTGATGGTAACTGGGAATGTGTGTTGCTAGAACAGCTTGTTAAAACAGAAGGTGTGGGGTAGGGCCCAGGTAATGCTGCTGATGCTGACCTGAAGATGAGCTTTGAGTTGCAGGGCATGAGGCTACTTTTGCTTTATAAATTATATTCATATAAAAGGCATAGTCTCCAATATAAGGTGACCATAAAATTAACATTGGCCCTCCTCCTTCCCAATCATTAATCTGGTCTGCATCTTATTTTTCTTCCATTTACAAGGAAATCTGTGCTCATTAGAGAAATGTGACTGTGGGGAAACACCTGAAAATAGGTGGAGGTGTGTTTGTAGGAAGCAAGTCAGCCTTTTAGTTTTTAGGGTTTTTTTTTTTTTTTCCCCCAGTAGGAAATTTCAGGACAAGTAGAATTTCTGTGGAGTTGATTTTTAGAAACTCTGAAAAACCTGTCATAGTTCTCAAGAAATTGTACTCCTTGTCTCGCCTAGAGAGAAAAATAAATAAATAAATCACGTTCCTCGCCTTCCAGAGCATAACATTACCGGGGTTCTGAAGTACCTGGGAGTATCGTTGCCTAAGGAAAGGGTTTGTGTTCCCTAAGAGGTTCATGCAGTACACTTCAAAGTCATTCCTCCGAGAATGTCAATATCCTTGGCAAACCTTAGGTGAATCATCATCATCATTACAGCTCAGGCAATAGCATCTGAACATGTCACAGCACCTTCTTCCCAGCGTATAAAACAGACTTTAAATTGTGGCATGATGTGTCATGGCTGGGGAGGGGAGGTAGGCAGGGTGTCAAATAAGGCTTTTTCAAATGGGAACGCAGAACCCAGTATCTAACAGAAGACTGAGAAAAGGTATTTTTTAAAAACTTGTCCAAATATTCTTTATTAGTTGACAGAGGAAGTGAAAATTTCTACACAGTGTTCTGCAAGCATGACTCATAGCCTCAAGGTACAGGGATTCACAAAGGAATGGCGGGGAGGGCTCCTGCTTGTATACCTGGTGCCTCTCACAACAGATCATTTTCCCTGTTTTGTGATTCTCAGAACTTAGTCTTAACTCCTTAAGTAACCCTGAAAAGTACTTAGGAGTCCAGTTTTCTTGAAGAATAGTATCTCCAATTCCAGACAAGTGTTTATTGCTTGAATATATTACATACTTGAATTTAGCCAATATTCCCCATACGAAACCAGGAAAGGTGTTTGTCCCCTTTAGGTGCTACATGATGAATTATATAGAGAACAAGCTGCTTCTGTATTACCTCAACATGTGTTCTCATCTCCGCTATCCTCCTGTATGTTTTGTCAATAGAATATACATTTTAAGAGGTGAGAAAGTAGTGTTTATAATTGCACTTTGAGTCCAGAATGGATTCAAATACATTAATAAACAACATTGATAATCACCAACATTAAGGACATTTGGAGTAGCTGATCTCCAGTTCATGAATAATGAGTTATCTTGGTTTTAATCATTTATTTAAAAAAAAAAAATCTTTCCTTCTATTCTTTATCTGTGAAGTTGCAAGGGCTTTCTACCTCACCTTAGATGATTACTAGTAATATTCCTAGAGGGCAGATATAAGTTAATGAGCAACAAGGGAGGGGATAAGGAAGCAAGAACAAAAACAGCATATTGCCTTGGAGACTATTAATGTCCCTTTGTGGAGGTTAGCAACAGCTAATGTCTGGCAAGAGCAGTGGAGGAAGAAATTGCTGTAGGTTCAGGTGGGAAAGTGAGTCACCTTGAGGCTGGCGCTGCTGATGAGGTTTGGAGAATAATCTTTCCATTAGGAGGTGGTCCTCCTTTGAGGACGGGGAACTATTAATGTCCAGTACTTGAAATGTTTGATTTACGTCCTGTGTACTGCACAGCAACAAAGCATTAATAGTCCCAGACATCACATTTCCACAGAGGGTTTCTGCAAATGTGTCTGTTCTCAAAAAATGTTAGGATATTTTAGGGTTTGGGGTGTTTCTTTTAGTCTCTTTCACCATAGAGAGAATTAAATTATTTAAATGGATAAATAAATAGATGGGTAAATAGACAGGTAGGTAGGTATATAGATATATGTTATCATTTATGATTTTTAGTACTAAAATATCACATATTCATTTGTCTGTACTGTGCCACTTTGCAAAGTACCTGTTTAGATTTAGATAGTAAAATAGTTAATCATTCATTTTTAATATACTCACGTACAGCCACATAAAGTGTTTAGTCAATTTTATGAATAATAAAAATTTGATATATTTTTTTAGGCTGGATTTGGAATTGTGTGCCTACCTCAAATGCCAGGTCATTGTAATGACGTATTCGCTTGCTTGGGCTTAAATTTGTAGTTTTATTCTTACTCCTTTCTAAATACCTTTTCTTAATCCCTTATTTTTGGCTCATTTGATATGATTATCATTCCAATTTATTGCTTCCTGAATACTAGATTCTAAATCATTCTCATTTTGGTCTTTGATTTCCTATTACAAGTCCTGAAGCCGAACAGCTGATGCTGCCGCTGGTGCATGACAGTGCACCTTTCACCAAGGGTTTGTGTTTTCCTTCTTGCACAATAGCCCTCTTACTCTTATCAGTGATCATTTTGGGGTTTGCTATTGCATTTTCTCCTGTTACTTAATTTAAAAAGTTGGAAATACACATTTCTAGATAGCCCCCCAAATAACCTTTTACCTAATAGATGTATTTTTTTTTTTTTTTTTAGCTCCAATTGATGTAATTTTACGGATGACACTTCTTCCTTGAAGAGGTTTTGGGTAGTTCTGCATACAGCTTTTTTAGGTCCCTCTATTTCCATCTATAGGAGTTTTATTTTTTTTAAAAGTACTTACGTGTAGGAGGCAAGTCACTTCTGACACAGGCTATCCAGCACTCTTGGGAGCTATAGCAATTCTGTGAATTTACTGAACATAATCTATTTTCCCTCAAAGCTAATCATTTAAAAGGTGCCAGAATCCCCCATGTGAGGTACCTACCATTTAGTTTCAAATGAGACAAATTTGTTTCAAACTGGTATTATTTACCAGTTACTGTAGTTAGACAATAGTTTAGGAAAAATCTGTGATCAGTTGGTTAGCTTAGTCATGCAAGCAAAATTTGTAACTTGTTCAAAATTTTGACATCCTGTTATTTTATAATAACTCATTCAAAAAATATTTTATGGACTATAAAAGGTTTCATTAAACATTAGTATATGTGAAATTCATGGCATGTGATTAGCTAATTCAAAAATACTCTGATCACTTATAGGAAGTACCGAGCTCTCAGTGCTAAACCAACCAAATGTGGTGGTACCACCTGGGTTCCTGTCTTCCATTCCATGCTTTGAATTGCACAACTGTGCTCCATCACCTGGAGAAGGCACGTCACAACATGAATAAGGGATGGAAAGTCCATTCTACTGCTGGAAAAAGCATAGACTCATTTTCTACTTATTATCAAACAGATAATTATTCCACCTTGGGAAGAAAATTAAAGACTGACACCACTTTGCACTTGCAAATGATAGATTTTAAGCAGATATGAAGTATGAGAGAGGCAGGAGATCATTTCTAGCAGGCAGAACATTTTGCCAAAACTTGCTGATACATTGTCAGGGGAACAAAGATTAAAAGGGGACAAAGCAATTAAAGAAATAAATACTCCTTCCTTTATGTAAATTTCTCATCCAATGTGCCTCTCTCTCCAATTACTAGTGAAAACCTATAGAAAATTAATGAAATTAGGTATGCAAAAATCATTTTAAATTGAGTGACTTTAGGAGTAAAACTTGTGGATAGCCAAACTGGTATTACACATCTGAAAAATATGTGCACTACGTATGCAGGTTGGTTGGTGCAGACTGTAAACTGCTACAAGTATCCATGTGCATTTTATGTGTATAAAATACTGTTCAGAAGGAGCATCAGTGACTCAAGACACTAGGGAGGCATATTGTGCAGGGTAAGTTATTTGACATTTTTTTACCCACTAAAAATATCTGTTGAAATATTCTAACTCCCTATATTCTGATTTCATCTATGCCAATCAACCTAGTTATTTACTAATAAGCTTTCCATGTTCTTAAGTATTGAGATAGGAGTGCTCAAGTTAAGAATAAAAAAGAAAGAATAAAGTTTTCTGATTAAAAATAAATTGATATTCCTGTTTATACTTCATACTGTTTTCCTTCTTTTATTAAACAATAATGACAATTATGTGCCAGGAATTTTACTACCTGTCAAAGACACTAGAGTTAACAACAACAAATGTGGTTATTTTCCAGTAGGTGAGGACGATAGTAATCGTGCTTTCTTTTTCTGTGCTGCCCCTGCTAACATACCATCAGGAAATCAATTATTTGTTTTTTCAAGACGTATCCAGAGTCTGATTGTATTTTGACCCATCCCCTGCTACCATCCTGGTCTGAGCTACTCTCTCATCTCACACATTGGTTTGGGTAATAGTTTCCTAAAAGGTCTCTTTGCTTTTGGTCTTGCTACCTTTACACAAGATCTATTCTCAACAGAGCAGCAAGAGTGATATTTTCAGAATGAAAATGAGACCATGCAAATTCTCTGCTTAATATCCTGCAATGGCTCCCATTTCACTGACAGCAAAAGCTGGAGTTTTTGCAATGGCCCAAAGGGCCTTGGCCCTCATGTCTCTGGCTTCATCTCCTCGTCCCTTCTCCTCGTCATTCCAGCCACATTGGCTTTCCTGCCTTTCCGTGGACCACATACACTCAAGCCACAGGACCTTTGCACTAGCTTTCTGTGTTAAGAATGATCTTCATGCAAGAATCTGTGGCAAGTTTTTACTCAAGTTCATTTTCTTAATCAAGAGTTGTGTAATTTAAAATTAAAATCCATTCTATAAGCACTCCCAATTTCTTATCCTGCTCTAATTTTTTTCTGTTGTTTAAAATCACTTTTTAACATATTATGCAATTTGCTTATTACTTATGTTATTGATTTTGTTTCTTTCTTACTAGAATATAAGCCCCTTAAAGGTGGAGGTTTTTTAAAATTATATCCTATAGCAAGCTTGCCACAGAGCAGGTAGGCAATGCAGTTTTTGAGTATATAAATAAGTCAAGTAAAAATAAATGTATAATTAAGAATTGTGATTATAGTTGACAAATATCACCATTTGTTTGCATTGTTTTAAGCACTTTACATATAAATTAACATAACATTAATTCTTTATCCTTAAAACAACCTTATGAGATAGATGCCATTATTATCTTTTCCTTTTTTATTAAGATTTTATTGATTATTTTTATAGAGAGAAGGGCAGGGAGGGAGGAAGAAAGGTAGAGAAACATCAATGTATGGTTGCCTTTCACCTGCCTCCAGCTATGGGCCGGGCTGGAGACCTGGCTTGCAACCTGGTTACTGTGCCCCGACTGGGGAATCGAACCAGCAACTTTTGGGTTTGCAGGCCAGTGCTAATCCACTGAGCCACACCAGCCAGGGCTATTATCTTTATTTCAAATACAAAGCAACTGAGACATAGATTCTTGACTTTGTCATATGCTCATAACTCATAGAGTTGGGGTTCCAAGGCAAACATCTAGGCTTGTAAGGAGGCCACACTCTTACTAGTGATACATTATGGCCTTCCTGTTGCTAGTAGTGTAAATAAAAGGCAATTAAAGGTGAACTGGATCTGGTTTGGGGAGTCAGGGCAGGCTTCTCAGTGAAATGACTTTGAGATAAGACAAGCAGCACTTAGCAGGTTGGGAAGAAGAACTAGTAGTCTAAGTCGCAGTTTTTGAGAACTGAGATGGTGAGAACTTTTCAAACTGAGGATTAGTTTGCAGGAAATTCAGCTAACATGCCAGGTCAGTGAGCTTCTTGATAACACATCTTCCTTTCTATGCCATGGTGGTGTCAGAAGAGGTGAACTAGTCTCCTGGTCCTGTGTAGGTTGGTTAGTTACTGGCTGGCTTATGTGAAGAATTCCTCACAATGACTGCATAAATTAAGCAGAATGTCATTCAGCTTTTCAAATTATAGACCACCACTTTGAGAAGGCAAACTTGAAGGAAATCTTATCTAGTATGTTAAGTGGACTTGGGAGGGTGCTGCTAATGGAGTTGATTATGCTCCCTGGTGACTGAGTGGGTTTCACTAGCAGGACTGGACGGACAACAAGAAAAACTAATTCATCTCTGGAGGTGGCTTTGACCACCTTGGAAAAACCCTCAACAGCAACTACTCTGAGAACTGAATTTATATTTCTGTGCTTAACTGTAAAAGGGGGAAAATAACAAAAGCATGCAAATACCAGGAGTCTCAGATGGATATGGCACCTGGCTTCCTTTCCCTAGTACTCACCTCACCTATAATTCTCTCAATTTTCATAAACCTCAATTGGGGTTCTAAATATTCTCCTACAGGCAAAAGAAGTGAACCACAATGGGTTTTAAAGAACTTTCTTATAGTCAACACTCCTAAATAGCCCACCTCCATGTTGCTTCAGATGTCATATAATTTATTTATTAATAATATTGGCTAGGAACTGCTGGCAGAAAAATTTACTCTTTAATGTGTCTCACACAGGGCAGTTGATAAAGTATATTTCTAGGTACCCTTCTCAACAATAGTGAACTTCAAATACTAGGGACTAAAATTCTTGGGCATCAGTTTTTTTAGCCAATGTTTTCTTATTTGGTAATTGGTAGAACTTCTTATGTGATACTTAGCTTTTTAAAAATAAATGATATCTTTAAAAGAATTATATGCATTAATTGGTACTATTATTTAGAAACATATTTTACAAATTGGTTATTATGATTAGACTATAAAAATGAGGAAACTAAACTCAATCTGTCCCCCAAACTTTATTTATTTTTACTGTCCTAAGCCCAGTCACTGCTCCTGAAATATGACTTGCACTTTCTGAACTCATGCCAATTTCTTGCCTAGAAAGTCCCTTTTCCTATCTCTGTCTCTTAAAATTCCATCTTTTAAAACCTTCTCTGATCAATCCAAATAAGGAGTATTATATTTTTTAAAATGAATATTTTCTATGCTAGTTGTGACACATTGTTTATTTATTTATTCAAGAAATATTTATTTTATATATCCCATGTGGAAATATTTTCACTGATACTTCTCCAAGGGCAAAGGAAATAAAGGAACAAATAAACAAATGGGACTATATCAAACTGAAAAGTTTCTGTTCAGCTAAAGAAAACACCAGCAAAATTGAAAGGAACCAACTGTATGGGAAAACATATTTTCCAATGATACCTCAGACAAGGGTTTGTTATCCAAAATATATAAAGAACTTATATGACTCAACACTAGGGAGACAGACCACCCAATTAAAAAATGGGCAAAGGACCTGAACAGACACCTCTCTTAGGAGGATATACAAAGGGCCCAAAAGCATATGAAAGAATGCTCAACATCACTAGCCATCAGAGAGATGCACATTAAAATCACAATGAGATACCACCTCACACCTGTCAGAAAGGCCACCTTTAACAAATCAACAAATAACAAATGCTGGAGAGGATGTAGAGAAAAGGGAACCCTGGTGCACTGTTGGTGGGAATGCAGACTGGTGCAACCACTGTGGAAAACAGTATAGAATTTCCTCAGAAAACTGAAAATGGAACCGCCTTTTGACCCAGCAATTCCACTGCTAAGATTATATCTGAAGGACCTGGAAACACCAACTCAGAAGAACCTACGTACCCCTATGTTCATAGCAGCGCTGTTTATAATAGCCAAGTGTTAGAAACAGCCTAAGTGCCCATCAGTGGATGAATGGATCAAAAATCATTGGTACATTTACACAATGGAATACTACACAGCAGAAAGAAAGAAGAAGCTCCTATCTTTTGTGACAACATGGATGGAACTGGGAAAAATATTATGCTTAGTGAAATAAGCCAGTCAAATACCATATGATCTCACCCAATACAGGAGACTAATGAACAAAACAAACAAACAAGCAAAATATAGCCAGAGACTGAATAGAAGAAACAGCTTTTCAGTGTGCAGAGGGGAGGGGGTGAAGGCAGAGGAGAAGGTAAAGAAGGGAAACACTTGAGTCAAGGAACTAGCATGGACCCATAAACACAGACAGCATGTGAGATTAACTGTTGGGGGGATTGGGGAGGGTGGGGATTGGGAGAGCTGGGGGTATAAAATGGGATGAATGTAATACAACAACAATAAAATTAAATTTAAAAATGTATTAATTTTGATAGAACTTAAATGCTGTGATAGGTCTAAGAACATGAAAGTGAAGAAAATGTACTTAGTCTTGCACTTATAAAATGTTTAGTTAAATAATCACATGTATGGATAAAGAGAAATCCTGGTAAGAGTTGTGTTGAAACCCTATAGGGTGTCATGAAAAAGAATAATGTTACAGAAAATTGGGGGGAAAGGTCAGAGAAGGCTTTCCCGAGGGAGTAACAATTTACTTGAGATCTGATGGATGGATAAGAGTTCTTCAGGCCAGGAGTAGAGGGAAGAATTTTCAATACAAAAGGAATTACATCAACAAAGGCTGAGGTGTGAAAGGCCTTTTTCATTCCAGGGACTGAAAAACAGTCAATGTGTTTTATGTTTTAGTTACATGTGTGCCTTTCTTATAGCTCTCAGATGGATATGAACTTGTTGTTTCATTGTGCTCCATAATGATCAGCACACTAGGTACTCAAAAATGTGTACAGGACTTTGGCTTCCCATAACTGTAACTAACTTGTTTTGAACTTCCCCTCCTATATAAATAATTATAAAAACTGGACCAAATATATAACACAATGACTTTCAGCTATTTGGAGAACAAAGAGAATAGCCCTACCAAACTTCATAAAAGAAAGAGCCATAAGGGAGGCTTCTTATTGTCCCCAGATTTATTCCTGAGAGACTTTTCACAAGTTTTCAGTGGGGAGATGGGTAGTGTCAGGCCAGAGGAATTTCTCGGTTTACGCATGGCTGGACCTTCCACTGGGTCAGTAGGGGAAACAGACTTGGGGCTAATCTTATTCCAGAGTCCCAGAACACTGAGCCAACCCCCAGGGTAACCAATTTAGCAACTCTGAGCAGACTGATATCACCTTGGGGTATACAGCCTCTTTGTTCTAATGTGTATAGAGCCTCCTTTGTTCCAATGTGTATATTAGAATGCCCTTTTGGTAAGCTTGGTGCTTGCACTACTGTTGTGGGAGGGTGGACAAACCATAGGTGGCAAGGCCGACACCCTCAGCACCTGGCCAAGTGGGAGCAGAAGAGGGGGTGTAGAGATGCCCAGACTCTCTGCAGTCGTTAACTTAAGTGAAGCTATGTTATGAGTGGGCCAACCGAGCATAAGTACACCGGCAATCTTAGCTGCCTGGCTGTGTGGTCATTAGCCTGCCGCTTGCAATAAAGCTGAAAACCCTTCTGAAGTCTCCACACAAGTCCTTCTTTGCCACCAGATCGAGGCCTCCCACCATCAGAACTTGCTGGTCCTGCCCCTGAGACACAGCAACCTGACAACTGGCTTCAAAAACAGGATAGTGAGGTGCTGGGCCCCGACAGTAGAGAGCAGAAACCTCACTGAAGTGAAGAGTATGGATGAGCTACTGAGGCAGCTGGAATTGGAGGAGAAGGGTACAGAAAATGAGATAGCTGTACAGGGAAGGCACCCTAGAAGTTTGCCTTCCCTCATGTCCTTGGCTGAGGGCTCAAGTGCTCATGCACAGGGCACTGAGTCCACAAGGATGAGCAGAGTGGCTTCTAGGAGGCTAAGATGAATTCATAGCTACTACAATTTGCATGGGGCTAAAGAAGTCAGAATCTGTGCCAGCAGATCTTATTGAGCAATTTAGGCATCAATGAAGATTAAATGCCACAGAGCAGGTTGAAAGCAGCAGGAGAGTGAAGCTTCATCTATATTTACAGCTGCTCTGCATCTCTCGCATTACCACCTAAGCTCCGCCCCCTGTCAGATCAGTAGAGGCATTAGATGCTCATAGGAGCAGGAACCCTATGCTGTGAATTGCGAGAGTGAGGGATCTAGTTTGCACATTCCTTATGAAAATCTAATGATCTGAGGTGCAGCTGAGGTAGGGATGCCAGCAATGAGAAAAGCTGCAAAATACAGATTATCATTAGCAGAGAGGTTTGACTGCACAGAGACTGTAATAAATCAATGGCTTTCAGACTCATATCAAAACCTTATCAGTGAGTAGCAAGTGATAATTAAGCTGCTTCTGGTGGCAGGCTTCGTAGTGGTGAGTTGATATACTTCAATTGTACAGCACATCTGGTGGCAGGCTTTAAGTCAAAATCTGACACTTATTTTAGTCTGTGCATGGCTACCCATTATTTTACTTACCACTTCCATTTGTACCTCTTTTCCACACTGCACATTTACCTCGATCAGTTTTGATAACCCTAAAATAGGGTGAGTTGTATAATTATTTCATTGTATATTACATTGTAATAATAATAGAAATAAAGCGCACAATAAATGTAATGTGCTCGCATCATCCCAAAACCACCCCCCTACTCCAGGTCCATGGAAAAATTGCCTTCCATGAAATCGGTCCCTGGTGCCAAAAAGCTGGGGACCACTGTCATAAAGGAAAGAAAATGCCCTAGACCTAATTAAAAAACAACAACAATAACAAAACTGAAATCAACCCACCCAAAAATCATGAAATCAAGCCTAAAATGATCAAGGTAATCTACCAATTAACTGTCTGATAAAAGAAAATGTAGGACTAAAATGAGGACAATATACACGAGACACTCTAAACTAACATATACAACAAAAAGTTACGAGACAGGAGAAGACAGAAAATATTGGCCTTTATCAAGAAAAAAACATCCAGTGCAAATGGATGCCAAAAGATGCTCAAAACAAAAATCATAGATATAGAAGAGCAGAGATTTAAAAATAGCTATAAGAAACTCATTCAAAGATTTAAAGAAAAAAAATGGACTTTTTTTCAAAGAAATAGAAGCTACAAAAAGAAATTGAAATTCTAAGTTAAAAAATAAAACATCTGAAATAAAAAATAAAAAATCTGAATAGGTTAAACAATAGCAGAAAAAAGGGTTAATAACATTATCTAAATTAAAGGAGAGAAAAGTATTTAAATATTAACAAAACCTCAATGACCTCTGAAGCAATACTTAGCAGTGAAACATAAATATAGAGTACCACAAAAAAATAAATAGCAAGAATGCACTGGGAAAAAAAATAGAGTAAATAACAATGAAAAATTCCCCAAATTTGAGATAAAAAAATACCATACACATGCAAGAAGTTCAATAAATCCCAAATAGGATAAGTCTAAGAAACGACATTGCAAGCTTATCATCATGCTCAGTTAAAAAGGAATATTATGTACAACTTTGTACCAATAAATATGACTAATTAGATGAAATGGCTAAACATCCTAGGAGAAACAAATTCTAGAACTGACATAAGAATAAGAAGAAATTTGTAATAGTTATTTGCTTATTGAAGACATCTAAATCATAAGTAAATACTTTCCCACAAAGAAAACATTAGGTTCAAATAACTTCACTGGTGAATCCTGTCAGATATTTAATGATTAACATCTATGTTACACACCCTGTTTTGGAAAAATGTAAGATGTTGCAACATTTTCCATGTTTTCATGTGGTCATCATAGTGATGAAACTAGCAGAAACAAGGACATTAAAATAAAAAATAGTCACAGGTTAATATTTTTTATGAACATACTGATAAAAATCCTTAACTAAATATGAGCAAATGGAACCTAGCATTATATAAAAGAGTCATACATAATAATCAAGTGGAGTTTATTCTAGGATTTTAAAGTCATGACAAGACTAAAAATTACATTAATGAGCAAAGAATAAAAATCATATAATTATATTAGTTGAAGCAAAAAAAGCATTTGATAACATTTAACACTCATTCATGAAAAATTCTCAAATTAATCATAGAGTAATATTTCAATTTTAAATTACATCTGTAAAAATCCTCCAATTAACATTATTAATATACACAACATCTTTTTCTAATATCAAAACAAGGTGAGGGTATTAACTCTTAGCACTTCTATTTATTCTAAAGCTTCTAGGCATCACAATAGAGCAAGGAAAAAATAAATTATATAAAGATTGAATAGAAGAAATAAATTTGTCTTTATTCATAGGTGACATGATTGCATGATTGTGTATTTAGAAAATCCTATATAACCTAAAATAGATCCTATGACTCATAAATTAAGAAAGAGCTTAGCCTGGCTAGTGGCTCAGTGGATAGGCTCCAGCCTGCAAACTTAAAGATCGCTTGTTTGATTCCCAGCCAGGGTACATAACCAGGTTGCAAGCCAGGTCTCCAGCCAGGTCTGTAGCTGGAGGCAGGTGAAAGGCAGCCACACATTGATGTCTCTCTCCCTCTCTGCCTCTCTCCCTTGCTCTCTCCCTAAAAATAATAAATAAAATCTTAAACAAAAAAGAAAGATCTTAGGATACATGGTTAATACAAAAAAAATCAATTGATTTTAATAGATTAGCAAATAATTAAAAACATTAGTAAGCCATCCCATTTAATAGAACCATGAAACATAAAATAGGAATAAAGTTAATGAAAGATATATTTATGTCCTCTGTACTAAAAACTACAAACTTGGGTTAGGAGAAAATTTGAAGACCTAAATAAGTACCATATTTATGAATTAGCAATTCAGTATTTTTAAGATTCTTATGCTCTCCAAATCAATCTATACATTCAAGGCAATTGCAATTAAAAAAGCACAATGTAGACATTGGAAAGCTTATCCTAAAACACATGAAAGGTTAAAGAAATCCTCGAAAGGGAAGATTTTTGGAGCCATTACACTAATTTTAAGAATTACTAGTAAGTGACAATAAATGAAACACTGTAAGGCAATGGAATAAGAATAGACAAATAGATCAATAGAAACAAATAGAACATGCAGAAATAAACATCTGTCGAGTGATGCCAATAAAACTTAATGGGGAAAGAAGTCTTTTCAATAAATGGTATTGCAAAAACTAGATAAAGTAAGAAAAACAGTGACTCTTATTCCCCATAGCATGTTACATACAAAAATTAAAAGCAAAAACAATAAAATTTCTAGGATAAGAGATAGAAGAATAATTACTATTATGGCCTGGGGTTAGACAAATGTTCTTTAGCCACAACACAAAGAGCTCTCAATATTTAACTAAAAAGATAACTTAGTCTTGATTAAATTTTTAAAAGTCTGCTCATCAATAAGAGTCACAAAAATTGAAAAGATAAGACACAGACAGGAGGAAGGTTATCACAATACCTACATTTGACTAATTTATGTCTAGAATATATTACTCTTATAACTAAATAATAAAAAGGCCTTTAAACACCTTTAAAAAACAGGCAAATATACATTTCCTAAGAGAAGATGCACAAATGGACAATAAATGCATGAAAATGTGCTCAATATCATTAGCCAGCAGACAGACTAAAACTACAATGTGACAAGACTTCACTCCCAGAGAAATGGTTCAAAATAAATAGGTGGACAACACTAAATGTTGGCAAGGTTGTGGAGCATCAAATTTGTATGTATTGCTTGTGGGTATGAATATAAATTGGTATGCTTTAAAAAACTCTGGGAGGTCCTTATAAAGTTAATTATATCATACTATATGACTTAGGATTTCCATGTATTAATATTATGTAACATATAAATAACAAAATATTATAGCTCTAAAAATTACCATAAACAGTAGCTTAAGTCAGAACAATATCTTACCTTTCTGGAATTCAGAAATCCAAAATGGGTCTCACTAGGCAAAAATTCATTTTCGTGCCTTTTCCAGCTTTTAGAAGCCACCCACATTTCTTGGCTTGTTGCCCTCTTCTATCTTCAAAGCCGGCAATGGCCAGTGAGGTCCTTCTTTCATCCCATTGCTCTGATACTAACTCTCCTACCTCCTTCTTCTACATTTAAGGATCCTTGTCATAACATTGGCCCACTTAGATATCTGGAATATTTCCCCTATTTTAAGGGGAAATTCATCTGCTACCTGAATTCCCCTTTGTGATGGAACTAATGTTCACAGATTTTGGGGATTAAGATGTGGACATTTTGAAAAGCCATTATTTTATAGACTGCATGCTTTTATCCATAAGAAATGAAGATATGTTTACAATGCTATTGCACAAACTGTTTAAAACAGCTTGATTCATAATAGCACATAACTAGATACAATTCTAATGTTTATCATCAAGGGAATGGGTAAACAAATTATATAGTAAATTATTACAATGGAAAATTACTCAAAAAAATTTAATTGTTAAAATCCCTAAAGCAATACATTGAGCCAAAAAAAACAAACAAAAAAAAAAACAAACAAAAAAAAAACCCCAAGACATAAAAAAGTAATTACTCAAGAATCTAGTATAAAGGAACCATGGACATGGACAACAGGTGGGATTGACTTTGGGGGGAATGGGTGGGTGGGGAGGGGGACAGAGGGGAGCAAAAAGGGGATGAATGTAATACAACAACAATAAAAGTTTTAAAAAAGTAATTACTATATGATTTAATTTTTTATGTTAAGCAGGATCATCAAAACCAAATAATGGTAGTAGAAATAAAAATACATCAGTCTTTAAAAGCGCAAGATTGACTAGAAAAGGGCAGAAGTATAATTTTTGAAGAAGTGACAGAATTTTCTAATATTTTGGCTGAAGTAATTACAAAGGTGTAACCAAATTATGTGTGTGTGTACATATATATAAGCACTCATAAGATTGTGTATTTCACTGTAACTTTTACTTGATAATACAAATTAGAAACATATTGGAGTAACAAAGAACAAATAGCCTACATTTCTATCATTAAACAAACAAAAAACCAAACCAAAAAAAAAAAAAGGAAAGATAAAATAGTAATGGCCAAGATACCACTGTTGCTTGTTACTGTGATCTTACAAATTTAATTTTTTAAAATATACCCTTCACATTGATGTCTCTGTCCCTCCCTGCCTCTTTCCCCTCCCCTCTCTCTAAAAAAAAGGAACAAATAAAATATTTAAAATATACCCTTCAAATTCAAATTTAATGTTTATGCAAATATTTGCAACAAATCTGAACATGGAGATTCTACCTTTTTACTTTGCCAGAGAGACTTTGAATCTTTTTTAAAAATGTAAATCAGATAATTTATTTTTCAAATTTATTGAAGTATAGGTGACAAAGTTGTGATATATTTAAAATGTACAACATGGTGATTTGATAGCCATAGACAATGTTAAAGGATTCTATGAAATTTTCCTCCATGCCACAGTGGGGTTACACTTGTAATTATAAAATAAAGCCAGAGACCTTAGTGGTCACCCCCTAAATACATTACAAAGCACCTCCAAAGACTCCTGTGCTGAAAAATCTGGTGGTACTTTGCAATTACAGTCATGTGCTTCACAATGACCTTTCAGTCAGCAATAGACCTCTAATATGATTGTGGTCCTATAAGATTATAATGAGCTGAAAAATTCCTATTATATAGTGACATCATAGCCATTGTAATATAACACAACATACCACGTGTTTAGTGCGATGTTGGTGTAAACAGACCTACAGTGCGGCCAGTTGTTTAAAAGTATAGCACATAAATTATGTAGAGTATATAATACTTGATAATAATAACAAACAACTGTTACTGGATTATGTATTTACTATACTATATTTTTATTGCTATATCAGAGTGTACGCTTTCTACCTATAAAAATGTTTTCTATAAAACAGTATGCTGTGTTATGCAAGCAGCAGCCTCATACATCTAATGTTTATCATGTTTCTTGATTGTATCATTTTCTTTTGTGCTTGACTGGCTCTTATGTTGTTTTGTAAATTTAGTGTAGCCTAAGCGTACAGTGTTTATAAAGTCCACAGCAGTAGAAATAGTGTCCTGGGCCTCGCCACTCACTCACTGACTCACCTAGAGTAACTTCCAGTCTTGAAAGCTCCATTTATGGCAAATGCTATGTATAGGTGCACCATTTCTTACCTTTCATACCGTATTTTTAAAGTACCTTTTCTATGTTCAGATATGAGAATCTGCTATGTTACAGTTGACTACAGTATTTTGTAGGGTAACCTGCTGTACAGGTTTGTAGCCTAGGAGCAATAGGCGACACCATATACAAGGGGGACCCAAAAAACCAGTATTACCTTCTGGAGAGGGGGGGCCACCTGTAATTCAGGCTTTTCCAATAGGTGGATGTTCTTGGAACTCGTCTGTGTCAGTGCACCAGCTAGCATTGTTCTGAAAGGCTGTGTTTGGCTTCACTGAATTTTTTTTTTTTTAAGATTTTATTTACTACTTTTAGAAAGAGGAATGGAGAGAGGCAGAGAGGGAGAAAGACAGAGAAGAAGAAAGACATCAATGTATGGTTGCCCTTCACCTGCCTCCAGCTATGGACCTGGCTGGAGACCTGGCTTGCAACCTGGTTATGTTTCCCTGGCTGAGGAATCGAACCAGCAACCTTTGGGTTTGCAGGCTGGCACCTTTGCTTCATTGAATTTTTAAAAAAGATTCTTTCAATTCATTTGCCCATTTCTTGATGGGTGCTTTACAAACACATCTGCCCACACTGTGCTGAGTGTTCACCAGTTTTTTGACCCAAAACAGCATTACCCTGTGTCCCACTGACCCTATTCACTGGATCTTGCCCTGAGCAACATTTTTTCTGCTTCTCTGGATGAAAAAAGTTCCTAAAAGGAAACATTTTGTTAATGTGGAAGAGGTGAAACAAAAAACAGCTAAGGAACTAAAAGGCATCAAAATCAATGAGTTCAAAAACTGTTTTGAGCAGTGAAAAAAAATGTCTTGACAGGTGTATTACATCAAATGGAGAGTACTTCAAAGGCGACTGAAGTTTAAACATGTAAGAATTAATACAATTGTTTATAAATAAATTCTGGTTTTTGGGGTCCCATCTTATAGTCTAGATGTATATCCTAGGCCCTTACCATATAGTAGATTTGAATAAGTGCACTGTGTGATTTGTGTCCACACAATGCTGAAATTGCCCAACATGCATTTCTCACAGTATGTCCCTGTCATTGCAAAGTGCAAGACTGTAGTGTCCCAGTGAGTTATAGCATATACTGGCTCTCTTGTTCTACTAGATCTTTCCCTCTAGGATTTCGGCTTGGGCCAATGGGGCTAAGATAGAAAATAATCTGAATGACAAATGTAGTGTTATGGTTAGAATCACACCCCTCAGCCTCGAGGTTTGACCTTAAAACAAACCAGTGTGTCTGAGTACTAGCCCCACTCTTTTGATGTTTTGTACCCCCAAGAGTCTCCTCAGCAGTTTGTGTATATAAACTGTTAGATGAACCAGCCCCAATCTGTGAATACACCATTCTTTATTGTACATGTTTGAATCTAAGGTAAATGCAGTTTAACTTGCCAAATTGGCACCATTGCTACACACAAAAGATAAATGAAAGGATACTGGGCATCAAGAAAGCCAACTGTAATAAGATGACTTCATTGGCAAAGTGTGTCCTATAAGACAGGTGATTAATAAATATATATTGTTATTTTTGTGTACTGTGTGAATGAAGCTTGATACTAAGTCTCTCTCTGATTATACTTTTTTGGGGGCCAGAGTGCTGACACAAGGAAATGGCGGACATCATCTATGAATGGGGTATTCCTGGTGTAACCTGCCTTAGCCAGTTTATAAAGAAGTCTGTGACACTGAGGTGCTAGTTAGTCAGCATTAAAGCCCCCAAAGTAGAATCATGAAAGGAATAGATGGTTTGGGTGAAGTGAGAAATGTTGAGAAAATCGTTTTCACAAAATTCAAGAACAAGTACCACATATGTGATAGAATGAATCATAATGGGTAAAAATTATATGAAAGGTGTGAGGCTTCATCAATGGGTAGGCTGCTGATGCAGGATCAAAACTGAGCATCGTGGCTTTACAAAGTAGAGATCCAGAGAAAGTTGCAGTATTGGGGAATCAACATAAGCAATATTAAAACATCTGAGAATTAAGGCAGAGATCAAATGAGGACCAGAAATGCTAGTTACATTAACTGCTAGCAAGGTACTGACATGGGTATTGATAATCACCATCATTGGTTGCAATTTAGAAAGGCTATTTGAAATGAAATGTGAGCAAAGAGGGATGATTTATATATATTTTCAGGGCATTTACTTCACCTCTCTGCTAATATCAGATATGCTCATTCTTTAAAACTTAGTTCAAGTTACTTCTCTATGAGAAGTTTTCTGTGGCTAGGACTCCAGCTATTTGGTTTAGTTTGTTCTTTTATTCTTTCATAGATCCACTCTCTTACCAAGCGCATACTGTGTGGCAGACTGATATCTAAACTCTCCTTACATGATGAGAAGGCACACCTCTGAACCTGACCTAGGTTCCTGGAGGCCTGTGCAAGGGTGGAGAGGGACAGGACTGACCTGTGAACACAGCATGGCAATGAGAGGTCATCATGGAGTAAAAGGAGAGTTTTACACTGTGCACAGACATGCAAAACACCTGTGGGAAAGCTCAGGTGTAAGAATATCAGACTATTGCAGAAAGGTTCAGAACAAACAAGCAGGAGTCAAAACTAGGTGAGAATGCACATTTGCCTACAGCCTATATAAGCCTATTATTATTTTTGGACTCATAAACCTTTCCATGGTTCTATACACTGTCATGAGCCTCCTTAAAAGTTTTTGGAGTTTAATTTTGCACAGTGCCATCTGGCAGGATTCCAATGGAGCGAGGACTAGGGTACCATCCTTTGTGTGGATTACTAAATGGAGACAAGGTAGCTAATGGCTACAGATAAAAGGCTATCAACCATACCATTAGGGCATGAAAGAGACACCATTCTCCTTTCTGCTTCACTGTTTGACAAGTTCACTAGTGACTTAAAAAAGGGAAGAGCCTATACTTTAGCTGTTTTACTGAGGGGTTGGGTAGGAAGGAATACAGAGGAAGAGATACAAAGATAGAGACACTCAGGGGCTTTATGGGAGAGACGGAGGTGGGGAGAGGAGGAAGGGGAGAGAGGGTCAGGAGAACCAGAAATGGCCATAGCTTTGACCTTTAAATGGTTTGGGCACAGTGACCAAGTGGCAGTGTGGGTGGGAGGGTGGCCATTAGCTCTGTATTCAGAGTTTCCATTAGCTGCTTTCCCTATTCTCCTATTCTTTGTTTTTGGAATGATTTTCTAATCTTAAATAAAAGGCTATATAGTGGCACCTTTAAAACATGCTCTGCAGCCCACACTTTCAACCAGATTGCCCTTTAACCCTTCCTAAATGGTTTCTGTCTCTACTCAGAGCTATAAAGAACTGGAATGTGCATCTCTCCCATTCTCATAACAAAAAAAGAAAAAAGAAAAGAAAAGAAATAAAAACTTGAATAAACTGAAAATTTTTGATTTTTTTTTTTTAAATCCATTGTAGCAAGAAAGCACAGGGCCATCAACTGGCCCAAATCCAAGAAGACACAAGCACCTACGGAGCGATGAGATGAGAAGAGAACATTTGTTTACCTGGAGTAGAAGCATCACTAAGAAGAGTTTAGTTAGATCACAATTTGGTGAAGAGCAAGTATGGGCTGCCAGGAGAATGCGAATCTTTTGGGAACCACTGAGGTTCCCTCATCACCTTCTTACACTGACTTTCTCTCTGAAACTCATGATGCTTTCATAGAAAAAAAAAAAAAAAAAATTGGAAAGAGCCCCTAAGAAAGGTTTTGTTGTGGTAAAGACCAGTGGAGAACAACAGCTTTATGTAGAAGGGGTATAAGATCATTTTTCTTATTTTCCCCATGAATAACAACCTTAATTTGTAGAATGAATGTCAACAAAAATCCCCACCCTTGGTGCCCAGGTGAAAACTCATTGACTCTAGGGGAGGCAACAGGGAGAAAAAATCTCTACCCACGGAGAAGGGGCAGGAATACATGGCCCAGGACCAAATGGCAGGTCTGGGGAGAACTGAGTGCCCTCCCCTTAAGACCCAGAGACAGGTGCCTTCCTAAGCATGAGGATTAACCAGAACAGCAGAGAATACTCTCCACACCCTGCTCTTTCTGCCAAGGCTTACCCTCCACTGATCTGCTGTTGAGCTTCCTTCCAGCAACAAGAAAGAGCTGAACACTGCCCAAAGACCTGCAAGGGACCCTCCCTGGGCAACCTTTCAAAGGGAAGACTTAACAGGTGAAGCAGGTACTGCTCTGTCAAACAGCTTCTTGGCCCCCCAACAATCACTACAGGAATTTGATGCTTGTGGTGCTTTTTGGAAAACCATAGCAATAACCAAAATCCAGACCAGCTCTTAAATACCTCCAATTCCCACACTACGGTTTGGTCAGTATGATGTGCTTATTCCCAGGCATATAAGCCATTTACCTCAGTCTCCAGTGTCTGCATAAGATCTGGTTTTCCAAATATCTTATATGATAAAAGTATGATGGAAAAGGTATACAGAAAACCAGTAAAGTCATGGGAGAGCTGATAAAATTAGACTTTCGCACTTAATAGAACACTACTGAATAGCAGTAGAATCAAGTTTCTTCACTAGGGTATTTGGAGCATTTGCCAAGATAGGTCATATTCTGAACCGTAAAACAAACTTCAGCACATTTAAAATAACAGAAAAAATTCAAAGTATATATGATAATAAAGCTAAACTAAAAATATAAACAGAAAAATATTTTTTTAATTCCTAAATACTTGGGAAGCAACATCTAATGCCCCATAGGTCAATAAGGAAGTCTCAATGGAAATGATAAAATATTTGAACTGATAAAAAAAATACCACATCTCAAATCTGAGCAATGATACTAAAGTAGCATATAGGGAAATTGATAGCATGAAATTCTCCCCCCGCCCCAAGTTTTATTGAGATATAATTGACACACATTGTGTAAGTTTATAGTAGATAATTTGATAGATGTATATAATGTGAAATAATTACCACAATAAATGATGAGAGTGGGTAACTTGTCTTGTTTCTGGTCTTAGAGGAAATGCTTTTAACCTTTTACCTTTGAGCATGATGTTACCTGTGGCCTTATCATATACACTCTTTATTATGTTGTGGTGTGAGTTCCTTCTATATTCAATTTGTTGAGAGTTTCTAATGGGGAAAGATGTTGAATTTTGTCAAGTTTTTTTCTGCATCTAGTGAGATGATCATGTGATTTAAAAAAATTCTATTAATGTGGTGTATCCCAATCCCATGTATTGATTTGCAAAAGTTAAACCATCCTTGCATCCCAGGAATAAATCCCACTTGATCATGGTGTATGATCTTTTTATTGAGCTGTTGAATTTGGTTTGCTAGCATTTTGTTGAGAAATTTTGTATGTGTATTATACAGGGATACTGGCCTGTAGCTTTCTTTTCTTGTAGTGTCCTTATCTGGCTTTGGAATGAGGGTAATGATAGCCTTGTAAAAGGAGTTCAGGAGTGTTCCTTCCTCTTTAATGTTTTAAAAGAATTTTAGAAGGAGTGGTCATTCTTCCCTAACTGCTCAGTAAAATTCACCAATAAAATCATGTGGTTCTTAGCTTTTCTTTGTTGGGAAGTTTTTGATTACTAACTCAATTTCTTTACTTGTTATCATTCTGTTCAAATTTTTATATTTTCATGATTCAGTTTTCGTAGGCTTTATATTTCACTTCATCTAGATTGTCCAATTAGTTGGCATATAATTGATCTAGTTGTCTCTTAGAAGACTTAGTATTTCTGTAGTATTAGTGATAATGTCTCTTTTAATTATGATTTTATTTATTTGAATTCTCTTTATGATCAAAGATTTGTCAGTTTTGTTTATCTTTTCATAGAAATAACTCTTAGTTTTATTTTTTCTTTGTTTTTCTATTTTCTATTTAATTTATTTGTGTTCTACTTTTTATTATTGCCTGGCTTTTGCTAACTTTGGGCTTGATTTGTGCCAATTTTTACTAACTCATAAAGGTGTAAAGTTATGTTTTAGTTAAGATCTTTTCTATTTTTTAATATATGTATTTATTATTTATTTACTGGCAGGGTCAGCTGGCAGCATCTATAGGAATACGAGGCTTGCCATTGGAATCTCTAGGTGGGCAACACTATTGCTCATGCTCTGAAGTTGGGCGGAAGAGAATGGAGGGTATTGGCCACTGGCTGGGCTCTGCAGTTAAACAAACCTGGTGACTGGGCTCTAGATTCAAGTGGGACATTTGGCTATGTTCTGTGGTCATGTAGGTTCAAGAGTGGGGCTCTGCAATCACCTTTGGTTGGGTAGGGTTGCGGACTATGTTCTTTGACAAGGTGGTAGCACTGGTTAGATTCTGTGATTGAGCAGGGCTCCATCCAGGTCATACTCCACAATTGCTCCTGGTTGGGTGAGGCCTCAGGCTATGCTTCCTGATGGGATGGTGCTGCTGGCTGGGCACTGTGTCGAGGCATTCTATACACCAGGCTTTGTGGTCAGGTAGGACTTCATACTATGCTTCATGATCAAGCAAGGCTGTAGGCTGTGCCCCGACATTGGGTGGAATCACTGGCTAGACTTTGTGACCAAATAGGGTTTTGACTGTGCTCTACTGTTGGACGAGGACACTGGCCTGACTCTCTGATTATTCAGGGCCTCTAGTTGTACCCCATAGTTGACTTGGGCTGGACACTGTGTTTCACAATCAGGCTGGGTTGTTCTAGATGCTTCTTGGTTATGTGGGACTATAAACTAGGCTCTGCATTTAGGTGGGGTCACTGGCTGGGCTACCTGCCTTGGTGAGGTCCAGGCTGTGTTCAGCAATCAGATAGGGCCCTATGCTGATGCAAGGTGAGCTGATAAGCTTGGCTCTGCAGCTGGGTGGTACTGGAGGCTGGGCTTGAAGGCTGCTCAGGGTCCCTGTTCACACTTCCTGGTTATGCTAGGCCAACAGCTATGTTCAACAGATGCCATGGCTTAGTTCCCTGTGCAGGAAGGCTGTCTGATGCGTGTCAGGCTGCCAAGCATTTATGGCTATGCTTCTTGGGTGGGGCAGGGCTGGAGGCTATGCTCAGCATTAGAAGAGACAATGAATTTGTTTCCCTCGCAAGGAAGGGGGACTAGAACGGCTCCACTGCCTGTAAGTCCCCTTGAATGGGGCCCTAAATCAGGTAGGACTAACAGTCAAGCTCCCTGGTCAGACAGGACCACTGTCTGGGCCTGTAGGTGAGTACAACTGCTGGCCAGGGTCTCTGTTTGGCACCATTGCAAGTAGGAATGTGGTCAGCAAAGATCTGACCACTGTCCCTATAAGCACTACTTTCTCCTCTGTAGAGACAGAAACTGATCCCCAATGGTCAAGATTTGCAGATTACCTCAATAATCCCTGTGGCATGTGAGATCCAAGTAAGGCTCTGGTAGGCACCCTGCAATAATGTGGAAGTTGGATGTCTACCTTAGACACTTTTCCCACTGGAGAAACCATGGGCTCAGGTGGTAGGGGATTCTTAGTGCAGTGCTGGGCTAGCCTGGAGGAGGGCCAATGTAGTCAGAATATAGCTATTTCCCTAACTGTTCTAATGTGGTCCTTCTCTCTCTAGGTTGTCTGTCTAGATGTGCTTTAGCTTCATCTAGAGTTCTGTGACATTCACATTGTTGTCTTGTCTAGTGTGGAAAAAACATAGATTGAAAAACAATTTAAAAAGCTGTTTTTATTCATAGATACCATTAATATATAGAAAATCCAGAAGAATTTAAAAACTATCCTCAAATAAAGTGAGTTAACAAGGCTGCAGGATATAAGGTGAATATACAAATATCAGTTTTATTTCTATATACTAGCATAAATAATTAGAATGCATAATTTTTTAAAAAATTATATGGATTATACCCCAAAGTATTAGCTTTTTTAAAAAATTTATTTATTATTTCCAGAGAGAGAGGAAGGGAGAGAGGCAGAGAGGGTGAGAAACATCAATGTATGGTTGCCTTTCACCTGCCTCCAGCCATGGACCTGGCTGGACTCCTGACTTGCAACCTGGTTTTATGTCCTGGCTGGGAATCCAACCATCAACTTTTGGGTTCACAGGCCAGTGTCTTATCCACTGTGCTACCAGCCAGGGCCAAAATATTGGATTTGAATTTAACAATGTATGTATGATTTCTGAATTATAGATAATAGAAAAATAATTTTAAAAGGCTTATAGATCAATAAAACAGAAATAGGTATGCACAAATGTAGTCAACTAACTTTTGTCAAAAGTGCAAATACAATTAAGTGGAGAAAGAATAGACCTTTCCAAAAACTACAATGGGGTGGGGAGGGGGATAGAGGGGAGCAAAAAGGGGATGGATGTAATACAACAACAATAAAATTAAAAAAAAAAAAACTACAATGGGAAAATTAAACATCCATATAAAAAATATGAACTTCAACTCTAAAAATTAATTAAAAATGAATTACATAGTTTAACATGCAAGATGATCAACTCCAAGAAGAAAATATAGAAGGAAATCTTGGGTTAGAGAGACTTTTTAGTTGTTACCTTAAAGGAATGGGCTTCAAAAGAAAAAGATGACAAATTCTACTTTGTCAAAATGCAAAGCTATTGCTCTATGAAGAGACACAGTTAAGAGAATGAAAGCATAAAGCACAACTGGGGGGAAATCTGCAAATTATATATCTGATAAAGTTCTTATTTCAAAAGTATATAAAAAATTCTCAACATTCAAAAATCAAAACACATTCTGGCCAGTGTGGCTCAGTTTATTGGAGCATTGTCCTGTAAACTGAAGGGTTGCAGGCTCAATCCTTGGTCAAGACGTCTTTTCTTATGTCTATTGGCCATCTTTATATTCTCTCTGGAGAAATGTATATTTAGGTAACATGGATTAATTTTACATTCATATTGCACAAATTCATTCATATGGTACTTTGGAGAAGACATATCTGTAAGAAACAAAGACAGAATAATGGATGCCAGGAATTGGAAAGGGGAAGAAGCAGCTGGGAGAGGGTAACACATAGGAATTTTTTAAAAACTTTTTAAATTTAATTTTATTGTTGTTGTATTACATCCATCCCCTTTTTGTTCCCCTCTGTCCTCTACCCTACCCACCTATTCCCCTACAAAGTCAATCCCACCTGTTGTCCATGTCCATGGTTCCTTTATACTAGGTTCTTGTCTAAACTGCTCCTCTTTTTTGCCTCTTCCTCCCCCCTCCCCCCAAAACCCCTTCCCCCTGACCACTGAAAGCCTATTCACTGTATTCATATATCTGGTTCTGTTTTGCTTGTTGTTAGTTTTGTTCATTATTGTCTTGTAATGGGTGAGATCATATGGTATTTGTCCTTCACTGACTGGCTTATTTCACTAAGCATAATACTCTCCAGTTCCATCCATGTTGTTGCAAAGGGTACAAGTTCCTTCTTTCTTTCTGCTGTGTAGTATTCCATTGTGTAAATGTACCAAAGTATTTTGATCCAATCATCCACTGATGGGCACTTAGGCTGTTTCAGAATTTTTAAGGGGATAGAAACATTGTTCATGGAACTATGGCATCCATGACTCTATGCATTGGTCAAAACCCATAGAAGTATACTGCACAAAGAGCATATTTTATTTTTTTATTATATGTAAAATTTCAAAATCAACCAGAATGAGAGAGGAAAGATAAAATGCAGATAGTGACAAATGAAACTATATTACAAATATATACAGTCAGGTAAGTTTAGTAAAAAGTGATTTGACTAGATTCTGTAAGGTTAAAGACAGATATCATTTTACTACCATTCTATTCTAATTGGTAAATGTGTTTCTCACAGAAGTGTGGTTTATCTATTCTGAAAGTATACATATACTAGACTTGAACAAACAAATAAATATGCTGTGATAATGAGAGCCTAGTTTCTCACAGGAGGAGAAGGAAATTTCAGATAAGCCAGGGGGAAGGTCTGAATGAACTGAATGGTACTAGACTGGAGTTGTAGGTATCAGCGCAAACACATGATGGTCTGAATTGGTACAACTTGAACAACAAGATAAATAATAATAGTATTGTATTACAAGCCAAAGAATAAAATAAGTACCCATGAGTCCATGCTAACAAAAATAGAAAACTGAATAAATAAATAAATGGGGAGAAGGGACACTACAGTAATTGTTGCTGCAAACAAGTTCTATCAAATGACTGCTAAAATTAGTGAGAAGAAACTCATGCAGAAATGAAATAATGCTACTTCCCCTGATATTTATTAATTATAAGGCATATCCCCCCAAATATTTGTTAATTGCAAGGGAAAAAGTAGTAAGGAAACCTGACAGACACAACCTTGTCTAAGTGAGCAAACTTAATATTATCAAGTACATATATTGATATCACCTATTTCTTGACAGGTAGACAGCACCTCCATGTTATCTTCCCCAATACCATATGACTTCAACCTAATAATTAGAAAACATTAGCCAAACCCAAATTAAAGGTCATGAAAGACAAGTGAATTGCCACAGGTTAGAGGCAATCAAGAAAACTTGACAACTAAATTCGAAGTGAGATCCTGAATTAAATCCTGGAACAGAAAAAGGACTTTTATGGAAAATTGGTAAAATCTGACTTAACTCTCTAGTTTAATTTATAGTTCTGTGCCAGTGTTAATCTCTTATCTTTGATAATTGTTCTATGATTAAGTAATGGTAAAATGAATGAAGGGCATACTGGGTACTCCCTGTGTTTTTGTAAGTTTTTTGTAAGTCTAAAATTATATCCAAATAATTTTTTAAAGATTTTTTATTTATTATTTCCTGAGAGAGGGGAAAGGAGAGAGGCAGAGAGGGAGAGAAACATCAATGTATGGTTGCCTTTCACCTGCCTCCAGCTACGGACCTGGCTGGAGACCTGGCTTGCAACCTGGTTATGTGCCCTGGCTGGGAATCGAACCAGCAATCTTTGGGTTTGCAGGCCAGTGCCTATCCACTGTTCTACCAACCAGAGCTCCAAATTATTTTTAATGACAAAAAGTCTCTATACTTCAGTTCTAAATATGCCATAATGACAAAAGCATGCAAAATTTTTCATGACCTTGTTAGGCATTCTTTGTTTTACACTTCAAAAATCAATGAGCTTATTTCTATAATTTCTGCATTTTTTTAAGTGAGGAGATAAAAGGGAAGGTTTTAAGTTGCAATTTGTAAGCTCTTCTCTTCACGTAACAGATTGTGGGTGTGGAAAGTTTTATTCCTCATAAATGAAAAGACAAATTAGTATAATCATAAGTAGATTTTATCTATTTAACTTTAATTTTTAAAGCACTAGAGGCATCTTTGGATGCTGAATAGAATTTTGAACAGATAAATGTTACTTATGGAACTGGATCTCATGTGGATCACATTGAGGCAAATTTGCAGTTATTATTTCTATACTTTTCATCAATTAGTACTTCAGCATGCGCTTTGTTTATTTCTAGTTGATCTGTCCAGTTATTCATCATGGGTATAAATTAAATAATATATTATTAAAAACAAAACCACATAACTGGTCTGTCCCAAAAGTATCTAGCCAAAATCAATATAATTAAAACAACTTGTGTGACCCATACTTTCAGGACTGACCTCTTATAACTGAAAACAATCATGATGGCACCAACATTTATTGAATGACTATATAACAAAGTCATCAACAGCTGCACTTTATTTTCATCTCATAAGTATTCAGAGGTTTACCAACTATTCCATTTTAAATAAAATACGTATTTTCCATTGTTTGATTTTAAAAATAGAAATTAGGACAGATGACATTGCTGATTTGAATATCTCCTTGAATAATGTTAAATCTCTGAATAGTCACAAACCATTGTATGAAAAATACAGTGCTGGTGGGTAGGTGTATATTCAACTGTTTGAACTCTTTGTTTATACAGAAAAGAATGCAAAAACAATTTTAAAGTCAATTTTGTATCAGTTAGGATACTTTAAGCTGTCAATAACATGGCAAAAAAGCTTCAAGATAAGGTGGCTCTAGATTTTAATTCATTCACCTAATGAAGATCTAGAAAAGTCAGCTTCTTTATATGTTCTGCTGCCACATTTAATACAGAATTTCCAGACTTAATAATGTCCAAAAACACAGACGTCTGTTCTCTGTCACCTTTTAAAAGTGAAGAAATCTTAGGATTTCTTGGGAGTTTTTTTACCACCCAGTTGACATTCTTTCATGTCTTGCTGGCCAGAAGTATGTCACTTTCCTATCCCCAAACCAATTACGGAAGTAAAACCAATATACTAATTTAGGATTGACTCGGATTTGAGAATGTGGTATTTTACCCTGAAAGATGGGTACTTAAAAAAAGCTAGTTTGTGTTGAAAAGGAAGACTGGGTTGATGGCTATTGAGTGGATAGCCTACTGTGTCTACTAAATGTGTCTTTTGGTAGAAATTTAAGTTTACAAAATTGCACAGCAAGAGGAGTACCTATGTAATAATAACTGAGAGAAATACACTAAAGATTTTACAAGTGCAGCCAACCTAGGAATATTGGAGCCTTATGCTATCAGAGATGGATTCCTGAATAAGGGACCACCTGGGCTGGATGGGGCTGTAAAGGTGTGGACTTGGAGTGGTGAAGGCAGATGAGACCAAGCAGGCCCTCTTATTCTATACTGAAGAGTATGTGGCCCACATGAGTACTGATTGAAAGCAGCTGAAGGGCTTTAAACATATAAGGGGCATTATGAAATTTGCTTTTAAGAAAGATTGCATTATACAGCAAGAATAGTCCCTCCTCCCTCCGATATTTTATGCTCTTTACTATCTGCTCTTCTTATTTAGCATTTAGCTGATGTGAGTTAGTGTTCATGTGACACACTCTTGTTAACAGTAGCTAGATCAGAAATACAATATTACCAGCATCTTAGAAGGCCCCTTCTGATCCCATTTAAGGGTAACTGCTATCCTGATATTAATCAGCATGGATTATTTATTTATTTATTTTTTTGCTTATTACATTCTCTAAAAGAAATCATATAGTATATATTCTTTTGTGTCTGGCTTGAGATACCTTTTTAAGGAGGAAAGGGTAGCGTCCTGGTCACATGGATTAATAAATCTATGTCAATTTAGTGAAATCCAGGAATAAATGTTGAAGAGTTGATTTGGCGACGTGGTAGGAAAGAATGGTTGAAAGCAAATGCTCTGAAATGCGATGAACTTAGGTTTACATCCCCGTTGTGCTACCTGCAAGAGTTTGACCCTGGGCAGTTACTTTGACTCTCTACACTTCAGTTTATTCATTTAAAAAATATTTTTAATAATAGTAACACCTCATAGGACTGTTGTGGCATTTGTCTAAGGTAAATATGTGGAAAGTATTTAGCACTATGCCAAGATGCATTAGTAACTAGTAACATTATTATTTGTGATTACTGAGAAAGGAACAAGGTAATCACTATTCACTAAGATTAAATGATCACCAATTAACCTCACAGTAAAATAAAACTTCCAACAGCAACAACAAATGGAATACCAACCTTGAAAAAAAATCAGAGTCTTGATAGTGTATCTTGAACTTAGCTAGGCATTTGATAAAGCTTCTCATGATATCATTGTAGGCAAGATACCGGAATTGGCCTTAATGATAATCCTTTTCAAAACTTAGTAGTATTAGGTTCCAAATTGTGGATTATATCAGAATCACTAATGTGTTCTACTAAAAATAAAAATGTCTGGACCCTTAACCCACCATAAATCAAATGAATTATTCCAGGATTTCTCCAGGAATCCGCACTTTGATCGAGCTCCCTGTACAATCTGATTTGTGGCCAACTTTTAACTCTGACCTGTACTGCATAGTGGTAAAGGTCAAGTGCTTCATTCTTGATGCTTTTATAGCTTTAATAATGATTTAGTGTCTGGTATACAATAGATGGTCAATAAATATTCATTTGTTGAACTGTGAAAGAAATCTCTGAAACATGCATATTCCTATTCTAGTCAACATTTTATTAACTATTTGAAAGATTTTAAAGGCATGCTTAATCAATTTACCAATGGCAGAAAAAGGGAAGCATACCAAAGATGAATACAAAGTTTGAAAATCAAAATCACTGCTCAATCAACATTTTATGGACAATGGAATGGAATCAAGTTTCTAGTTGCCAATATATTGTGACCAAACAATAGGACAAAAGTTATCAACAAAATAAATATCTCAGCTATATTAATCAGCATGGCACAGCCTCCTATTTGTCTCTTCCAGGAGTAAGTCTGCAGCTGAGATAAATCTGGTCCACTGCTTGTTTGCAAATACAATTTTATTGGAATAGAGCCACGTTCATTTGCTTACATATTGGCAATGGCGGCTTTTGCACTACCACAGCAGAGTTGAGTCTTTTCATCTGAGATCATATAGCTCATAAAGATGACAATATTTACTCTTTGGCTCCTGGCAGAAATGTTCGTCAGCCCTGATTCTACTTGAGTCACGCTCTCCCCATCTCCCATAGTAATAGGACTGATGACTGCTATCTGGGCATGACTGCCTCGATCAGAGACTGAATTTCTTGGTATCTTTCGCATAAGGCATTCCATGTGACTGTATTCTGGATAGTGAGATGGATGTAGAAGCATTTCAGCTTTCCAAAATCTTCTTTCAAAGATAGATCCTTTACCCTTCATGCTGGTGGGAAATGAAACCTGATAGCTGGAGTTCAAACTATCTGGGTCCTGCAGATAAAAGCCCTAGTGTTGGCAGCCCAGACCTGGAAGTACCTGAAGAGACCTGAGCCCCTGATGACTTTGTAGAATCTCCTTAATAGCCTTTCACTGCCACTGCTGGGCATTTTTAAATTTTGTTTAAAATAAAAAAGATACTGGTATGTTTGGGTCTCTGTTTGTTTAGATGTTCTGTCACTTGCATATGAACTTATCCTAATAGATACAGGTGCATAATGTCCAAATGTTGCAATTGATTCTGCTAGTTTCACCACATTTGGAGTTTTTCTTGCTTTGTGAAGTTACAGAACCCTTCATGGCTGGAAGGTTTTAAGCAGATCCTGAGGAACCACCTGCCAGACAAGTGATGCAGAGTTCCCTGAATTGGATGGGGGTTAAACTACATGACCTCCAAGCTTCTAAGTTGGGTATTCCTGGACCACATTTTTCTTTATTAATGGAAAGTGTTAAATGGGTTCTTAGTTCAAGCACTTAAAATGATTAAAGTAACCAGCCAGAAAGCCAAGCTGCCAAAATGGAAAGTGCAGAGGGAGTGAAATATCAGCCCAATTTTAACTTTCTATTTGCAGTGAAGCAGCATTTCAGATGCTACATTAGGCTCTCATTGAGGAAAGCACTGACGCTGTGTCAGATGACAAAACCTCCAATCTAGTAAGTTGGAGCTCTCCATTGTCATAGAAATGCTGGGACAAGGGAGCAATATCATTACTCCACACAGGTGGTCACTTCCTGCATAAAATGAGTACTTTATTTGTTTTTTACAGACTATAGTTAAATTAAGCCCAGCATGAACACAGATAGATGTAAATAAACGTATGTGCCCTCTATTAAATAAACATCAAGGAATAGGAAATTCCTTGGCCAGCAAAGGATAATATTCAGGGATTATGTGACTCTGGCAGAAATACATCTTCTCTTTGTTGATGTTTCTTTATTTTTTCAGGAAGTAATACACATCACTGAGTTTTACCTAAAGCTAACTAATCTACTCTAGTATTATATTACATATATGTATATGTGTATATTTGTGTGTATGTGTGTATCTGTCTTGTTGGTTCTATTTCTCTGGAGAACACTCATTAATGCACTAGTTTATTAAATAGAAATGCCATGAGATTTCTTTCCCAGTCTCTCTCCAGTTATGATATGGGCTGCTTATATATACATATAGATACTGCCAGGAAGATTTGCCCTAAACTTAACAAGATTCTTTGGGGTGGACTTATAATTAAGATTTTTAATTGATATGTACATTATTATAATGTTAGGAAAACAAAAAGGTTACACTCAGACTGGCTAATAGAAATGCTATGTATTAGCTGTATTAGTGTGTGTGTGTGTATATATATATATACATGTATGTGTGTGGGTATATATATATATATATATATATATATATATATATATATATAACTTCAGTCATGGCTGTTGTTGGTGATTGTCCACAGATCTTGTTCAGCCTTCACCCTGAGGAGTGCTTGCTGTTTTATTTCCAATTATGGCTTACTTGGGGCTATGAAAAGGTAGCTAGCCAGTTCAGTATATAGCACTGGGGAATAAATTATGTCTTAAGAACAATTAAAAATACCAGATAACAACTTTGTTACTCCCCTGAAGCAATAGCATGCTTATAAATTTAAAAGAAAGCAGGTCACTTGCCATATGAGCAATGTTAATTAAAAGATATATACCAACTATATAGAAAAAAAGTTAAAATAATAAAATAATGCCTAAGGACAAATCTCTCTCCTTCCCCTCCCCCTTTCTCTCTCTTTCTCTCAACAGTTTATAATACCGCTACTTTGACTTGCTTTCCTTTATTCTACATACAACTAACTTTTTAAAAGCTTAATAATTCTCATTATAGTTATTTCCTTACCTACCCTTTTGTGGAAAGTAAAGAGATTGGGAATATCTCTGGAGGAAATAGGAAGACGAAAGAGAATCACCTAAAAAACAGTGATCAGGATCCTCAGAAATGGAGCAATAGAAATTAGAACTAGGCTATCACTTCCATTTCTACTTTATGGACTGTCTGGCTACCTCCCCACAAACACTTGCCAATTTGTCCATTAAATAATAACTTTTACGGTCTTCTTTCCAGTTTTCGTACCTTTGTTCACAGTCTCCCCTCTTACATTGGTTTTATTATAAGTACTCATGAAATGGTTACAGTGATAAAAAAAAAAATACCATTGCTTTTGATGAATTGGAGCCTGGAGAACAAGGAGGATCAGGAACACTAAGACACAGTTAGTGTGGATGTGATGTGCTGATAAACTCTAGGTGGAAGATTAAGGATATAGGTAGAAAGGGACACAATAGAAATATTTTAGATATTTCTCTGCAGAACATTGAGAGAAAAACTTCAAGCCTCTCCTGTATCAAGGTCTAATTGTTACCATGTTTAAGAGGAACTAAAATTGATTATAATTCATGCATCTAAGAAGAGATGAGAAAAAAGTACATTAATTAAACTCCATGGTGTGTAGTTCTAAATGTGTAGCTTCAAGGTATATTAAGATATACTTTCACTTTCTCATACATTAAATGATCTAACACTGAAGCTATATTTGAAATATCTTATTTCTTTATTAATATTAATAGTATTCTTTTACAATTTCCAGAGCAAGTTTACATAGATATTTCATAAGATTTGTATGAGATAGAAAATATAGAAATGTTTTTAGTGTGGGTAGCATTTAAATTACCTTACTTGATACAGTATCAAGTATTTTTCTGGCCACAACATACTGCTTATTTGCTAACTTCTTTACTTGAAGGATTTCTAATTCAATTCATCCTTTAAAACCAGGTTACTGCAAGGACTGGCTTTGTCAGATGGATAAGTATGTTTGTGTATGTGTGGAGGAGGTAGGTGGAAGTATTCAAGAAGGCAAAGACTGGTAATGTCACTTGTACTTGATTCTATGAGGTCAACTAGTGGGTTTGACTTGTGTGGATCATTCCGTACAGGACCCAAGGCCCTTTAATGAGCCAAACTCACATTTGTAGGTGGAAAAATTACAGCTACAAAAGGTCAGCTTTTACTTAAATTTGTACTCAGTTTAGTGGAGAGGTCCAATTTTGATAAGTGGCACCATAGCTATGTAATGGCCAATGAACTGACATTACTTTAAAATTTCACAAATTACAATACACTTAATTTTACTTATATTTAATTATAGCTAAGAACCTGTAGTAAGACTGAAAAAAAATGCCTGAACTTTAGTGGATCTTAAACACAATAGATGTTAGTTCCTACAAATGTGTTCTAAAGTTGTGACTCATAGCTTGAGTTTGTTTTTGTTTAAACTGCATATTTCTTTTTAAAATGTATTTATTTTAAAGATTTTTGTTCATTATTTTTTAGAGAGAGGGGAAGGGAGGGAGGAAGAAAAGGAGAGAAACATCAATGTATGGTTGCCTTTCAAGTGCCTCCAGCTGGAGACCTGACTGGAGACCTGGCTTGCAACCTGGGTATGTGCCCTGACTGGGAATCCAACTGGTGACCCTTGGGTTTACAGGCCAGTGCTCAATCCACTGAGCCATTACCAGCTAGGTAAACTGCATATTTCTTAAAATTATGTTTCCAAGGTATAAAACTGACTCAGATGTGTCACAGGAATGAGAGTGCTTATGTCGGTGTAAAACTCAAACAATTTGAGGCCTTTTCTAATCTTTAAAGAACAACTTTTAAAACATTTACTTTCAGGATGATTTTCCAAAAGAACTTAATTAAGAAAGGTTGGTCTGTAAACAAAATATCCTATAAAAGAGATAAATGATGTTCAGAGTAACAAACAAATACATCATAGAGAACTGATTAAAAACTGTGTCTATTATAAATCCAAATGACTATGCATTAATTCAAGTATCTGTCAGTCTTTTCTAAATTACTCAACCAGTGTGTTTGGGTTTCCTGTTCAGAGTAACCTGAGTCACACACTTCCATCCATGCTCAAATCAGTGATCTTACACAGGCTTTATTTTTTCTTATCTTCTCAGAGTTTTTAATACCCTAAATTTTTGCTTATTTACAGAAAAATCATATGCCTTTCTCTTTTCACCATTAATCATGATCAACTTAATCATAAAATTTCTGTAATGGTCTTAATTTTATTCTTGAGAATGTTCTTCATAAAGCTTACTGAGACTTGGTTCTCATTTGTAGCAATTTAACTTATAAATTTACATCTGTACCAATTTCGCTTGTAAATCATGCATCTTAATCTAACTTGTATTACTTTCCCATATTACTCAAAAAAAGGTCATTTTTATCTTTTTAAAAATTGAAGTGTAACTAATGCCCAAAAATGTACATATTTAATGCATACAATTTGATGTTTTTGAACAGATGTAATGTACTCACAAAGCTTTCTGTTTTGTCTTAAACAATCATAATAATCTTACTCTTTTTGCCAGCAATTGCTTTGAAGGTACACCTAAACACAATCCTGGCCAATGAGAAATAAGAGGAAATATGCTAAGGGCTTCTAGAATAGTTTTATTCACTGATTGAAAGTTGGAAGAGGACATGTTATCTTTCTTATTCACTGTTATAAAATATGTGCTTATTTGTGGGTGTGTAACATATAGATTTTGTTAGCAATTTATATTTTAAATAGCAACCAACTGGTCATGAGTGTGTTATGAAATTAGTCAATCTTTAGGTTAGAAAAGATGCTGAGAAGAAGACCAATTTGGATGGAAGTTGCAAACTACTAAACTATATGATTCATGTACATAGATAATATATATTCTCATATTAGCATGTAAATTAGATGAGATTCCTTTCAACTAAACCATGGAAATATACATTTCCAGTTATGAAGGCCCCCAAACTGGGGATGCTTAGGAAAAGGAACGAATGCTATCGAAAACTTAATTATTGAAATGTGAAAATACCTAATCTCTACCTCAACAGACTCTTAAATAGTTCAGGGGTTAGTTTAGGACCACATGAGAAGTCAACCACAAGTTCAAAAAATAGCTAGAATACTATGCTACAAAATTATTTAAATGCTAGGGTTTTTTTGTTTTTTACCTCAACTTAGTAGACATAATAATTTCTACTCTGGGGACTGGCTGAGCACTGCAAGTGCCATTATTTCTGAAGGCTTCAACTTGTAAAACACATGTAGAGGAAAAACAGAGGGTATTGAAAGAAGTAAGACCTGTGCACAGCCTAAATAAGTAAATAAATAAGTCTACTATTTAAGATGGAAAACTCCAAAAAGAATAAGTTGTAGTTCCAGTAACTTAAAATAAAGTTGAGTTGTATTATGGGAATGGGGAGGATCTGAGTCAAAAATCAAATTCATTTTTTTACTATGGGTTTGGCACTGTCTCTAGGACAACTTTCACAAAAGTGAGTTCTGCAATACACCATTTCTATGATATATTTCACAAAAATAGCATGCCAGAGTAAAATAAGTATTAAAGAAGAAAAAATTTGCTTAATATTGCTATAATACATCTAAAATACTATCATTTAACATGTAATAATTATGTAAGTTATTGGCATATTTTAAATTTTTTGTATTAACTCTTCAAAATTTAGTATGTACTTTAAATATGTGTAAAAATACATATGGTTGTAAATGTATTTTTGCATGTGTTTGATAATATTGCAATTCATATTACATAAAATAGTAATTCTTTAAACAAATTAATGTAAACATTTTGGAATGAAAAGAAAACTTTGCATTAATACGAATTGAGAAGCTGACAGAAGGCAGTAAATAAATGGTGAATTGTCCAGATGTGAAACAAAAAAATTAAGTACACATTGGTGGTTATAGAATAGATGGGGATGTTAAGAAGAGCAAAGGAAATAAAGAAGCCAAAAAATTTATATGTATGACTCATGGACATGAACTAAGGGGGGCATTGTTGGAAGAAATGGGGTACTAGGTGGAGGGGAGCAAAGGGGGGGGGGGAATTGGAACAACTGTAATAGCAAAATAAATAAAATATATTTAAAAAGAAGTTGGAAGAGGGGCTAGCAAAGAGGAAGACTCTCTCCCTGCCTCCCTCCCTTCTTTTTTGTTTCTGTGGGACTTTGGTCAGTTTGTAATCCTAAGGGTAAATTTTCAGAAGGTGGAAGAGTAGAAAATAAATTGAATCTTTGGTCACAAAATTGAACCAATTAATTAATCAACCCTGGAGGCTTGCTAACTCAGATTGTTCTGATTCTTGAAAAAAAAAAAAATTATATTACTGTTTAAACCAGTTGAGTGAGGACTTTTTGCTACTTATCAGCCGAAGGTATCCTAGCTAATAAGCCGATAGTTCAGAATTTCTTTTCATCAGAATCCTAGGTTTCTTTCCCACTTCTGTTTTTAAAATTTCTTTTATTGTTTTGCTTAAATTTATCTTCAGGTATGTTTTTTGTCTGTGTGTGTTACCTATACTTCCTGAATATATATGCTATATGTATGCTTGAAAATATAAATATATATAATATATTTGCCTCCATGCTTGACTGATATTTTACCTAGATGTAGTATTTTGTTCCAAAGTTATTTTTCTGCAAGACTGTGAAGAAAATGCATCAACAACCTTTAGCTTCCAATGTTATTGATAAGAAGTCTCATTCAAGTTCGGTTTGCATTCACTTACAAGTAAGCTGTTAGGAAACTTTTCAGATTTTTTTCCTCTTGAATATTATAGTTTTGAAATTTCACAAGACATTTTTTTTCTCTTTCATTTTGTTTCTTGGTATCTAGGGATCTCTTTTAATCTAATAACAGAAATAGTCAGCTCAGAGAAATGTTCTACTATTCCTTTGATTATCTTCTCACTTCCATTTGCTACTGGTCTGATTAGATAATGAACCTATCTTTCACATCTTTTAACATTCTTATTTTCTCTTTTATCTCTTTTATTATTATTTTATTTCTCTTTTATGCCCCTATTTTCTTACACTAAGTTCCTCAACTCTTTCAAATTAACAATCATAATTTTTATAATAATAAAAAACACATATAGTGCTTACTTAGAGAACATTCACAACAACTCCAAATGGTAGATACGATTATCACTCCATTTTGCAGATAAGGAAAGTGAGGTAAAAAAGAGCTTAAGTAATTGTTCAATGTTGCACAGCTACTAACTTGCAAACTCTGGATCAAATCCAGAGAATATAACTTTGGAGTTTGTACTCCAAGCAATTACTCTATCCTGGGTCACTATTTGCAATCAAGGAGGTTGTACAGAAGATGTAGAGATCATTGCTCAAGGGATCAAGAAGATACGTGAGTAGACACAACTACTAGTTTTATCACCACTTCCTCATGGAGGCTTGGAAAACATTGAGTGGTCGGTGCAGTTCCTATTGAATGAGAAGACTCAAGTCAGAGGCAGGTCTAGAATGGTAGCTTCTGCCTTTTGTATTATTAGGCTGGGGAAGGATCCATTACAGCGATCCAAGTTTCTCTCCAAATATTTGAACCATGTTTTTGTTTTGTTTTTGTTTTTTTTTTTATCAGTTACATTCTAAATTCTTTTTTTAATTTAATTTTATTGTTTTTGTATTACATCCATCCCCTTTTTGCTCTTCCCCACCTACCCATTCTCCCCCAAAGTCAACCCCACCTGTTTTGTACTATTACCAGGTTAGGACATTGCTGATCACACGTTTACCTCTTTCTTCCATGTTTCTTTTAAAAAAATCCTAACTAAGACTTCTATGAAGCAGTCTTATTCTATGATAACTTTTTCCTACATATATTTTGGGTTGTAGTCTATAACTACCCATACATATGCTCTCTAGATTCTAGACATTCTTCCACATGCCTTAGCCATTTCAGCCAGTCTTCCTTGTTGCCAGAGCTATTATAGATCTATTAATACTTTATATAATTGTATTGCCATTTTTGTGGTAGTGGCAGAGGATAGGGGGGATGGATGTGCTCATTCATTCATTTCCCAAATGCATGGCAGTCTGAATTCCTTCAATTTTGAAATACTCATCCAGATACTCATTTATTCTCTCCAAGACATTTTGGCCCATAGGTTATGGAATAAAAAAAAAAAAAATAGCTTTCCAGGAAGCTCACTTCTGACATTATTTCTGGGAATTGAGTAGGCAAATTTACAAACCCTGCACAAAACCAGTGTGTAAGCCTCTGGAGTGAATACTCCAATTGGGTGTACCTACCCTCTGCTGAATGTACTGTCCAATTTTCAGAATGCCCCTTAGAATACAGAAATTTTATCAATTCTACTTTCGAGTGATGGAAATGAATACCTAGCACTTGGTTTAAAACATGATTGCTTTTGGCAGCAGACATATAGTTGAAAATCACTTTTTTAAAATTGGCCATTTTACAAATGGCATTATGAGTCTTTGTTAGTTCAGGCAGCACTGGCAGAACTACAATTCATCTGCCCCTTATATAGAAAAAACATGTCAAATTCAGTACAAAAAAAACCTGAACCAGCAACAAAAAAGGAAACAATGTGTGTCATTAAAATCAACACTGACTTTGACTTATTATTACTGGAACTTTCACCACAACCAGTAGCACACTTGTAATAAATTACATTTTCCCCCAGCATGTCAGATACTTCAATTTAGTCTTGGCATTTAATCTACTGAAAAAGCCATTTATTTCTATTTCTATGTATGCCCCTGAAGCCATAGACATTATCCTTTAAGTAACTTTCCTTTTGAATCCAAATTGAAGATATAGTTAAGCATATTTGAAATGTTCTTAAAAGTTGTGTTGGGAATTATAATGAAACTTGATGGAGGAAGATCTTTAATGATAGGCAGGGATGGTAGCAGGTCACAGAGATTCTTTTCTGCCTGCCTCAAGGAGGCTGAGAAAGTATTTCATAAGCAGTCCTACTCGATGTTGACTGTACTTAATGGCCAAAGGGAGCTGTCACCCAAATAGCTGGGATCTCTTCCACCAGGCACACATTGCTGTTTCTGCCTTTTGGCAGAATGCAGCTACTTTGACACTGAGAACTCTTTGTTTGCCACATCCCGAATTGTAGGTGATGCCAGCTGTTATTTCTTTTTATTTTTTTTATCCTGTGTCAACCACAGGTAATTTAGCCAACTAGAAATGAGAATGAATTGTCTGCTCCGTTAATGGTATCCTTTGGTTCAGTGCCAATGACATTTCGGTTTAGGCACAGTTGTCTCTTTTGTCCTCTGATCTTGCCATTTCTAGTGCTCAGAAGAGGCTTCAATGTGAATAAAAACAGTGAGCCAAAGCATAAAATGACTGCTGCAATAATCTTAATAACAAAAAATAATAACACTGTCACTTTACACTTCATCTGTTTGCATTGCTCTTTAATATATGAACTTCTTATGGCTTCATTTCCCCAAATGTCACTCTTTAATCTTTTTTTTTTTTTTCCCTCATGTTCAAATAATATAATATCCAAAATGGTAATCTTCATCACAGGATTTTTTAAAAATTATAGTTTGCTGCCTTGTCAAAACCATTTCTTTAGTTCTTTTTGGTAGCCTGAGGGTGAGGCTTTTTCTCTGCATTAGAAAGATAGGAAATTTAAAAATCAATGGGTAGAGTTCATTTCTATAACTATGGACCACATTGAGATTGACGCTTACTTAATACCCTATGATGATGTTTGTGTTTTGTATCATATTTGCTTTATCCATTTTTACCAGTTATTACCCACACTGAGAACTATATTTTTTATCCTAAGCCCATATAATTTGTGCAGGTGTTCACACTTACTTATTATTCTTCCCATAAATATTAATTCTTTATATTTGTGCCAAGAGAACCCTCAGGAATTGGAGATAATTATTAGTTTTTTATTAATGGATTATCTACTTTTATTGCTATAAAGTATTTGGATAAACAAACTGTTAGGACAACAATCTATTTGCCTTAATTTTAGTACGATAAATAGAATATCTGCCAGAATTTTGTTGGAGACACATTTATTTTAAAAAATAATACTGGGCAAAATGACTACAGAAAACACAAATGTAATAGTGCTAATAACAGCAATAAATACATTGCTTCTTAGGCAACAGAGGTTCTGGCTTTTATAGCAACATTTTATTAACCATTATTTCTTGCCCACTAGAAAAGAAAAGCATAGAGCAAGTGTGTGGAATACTTTTCTTTTTCCTGTAACAAAGAAATCTAAGAAATGCTAATCCAAGAAAGTGAAATTGTATGATTTCATAAACCTGTGCAACCCAGAAGTGAAAGAGTGTTTAAAGTTGTTATACTGTTTGTACACTTTCTTCTGGTAGCAGAGACTATTAATAGTAATTAATAATAGTTCACATCTAGTGCATACTTACATAGTATAAATATGTTTATTTGTTTATTGTTTGGCTGTTGAAGCTTTGTTCTAGAAAGGATTTAAGAAAACTTTAAAAGGCACAAGAGATGAAATGGGATAGTATAAATTAGGATGACAGAACAAAGAAAAATAAAAATTGAAACATCGAATCAGATATGAGGTTAAAAATTCATGACAAAAGTCAACCACACAATTGATATCAGTGACTATGTGGCAGTTTCTGAGGACCCTTGGCAGGGGTTTCTGAAAAAAAAAAAAAAACCCTATTATTTTTCAATATTGAAAGTATGATGTGAAGAAAGGTTGTTTGCTTATGACTTGAAAATCTCGGATTTGAGTTTCAGTTTAACTACCCAAGCAAACAGAGAGTTTTAAAGAAACTCTATCTCTTTTAAACAGGCTTATTCTTTGAAAACTTGGGACATGTGTTTTAATTTAATTTACTCAGTATTGTTAAACATGTTAATGCAAAGGATTATAATAAATATTATGAGAGAGGTGGGGGATTCCCAAAACTTTTTCAAAAATAGACCTAGGGAGTAAACCAAGTAAAGTTCAAAAGGATATATTCCAAAGACATTTATAATTTTTATCTCTAGGTGATGTGATGACAGATGGTTGTTGGCAGCTTTCTATTTTCTGACTGTTGCTATTTTGTATACTTGCTACAGTGAAGATACATTCATTTGTAACATGATAAACAATAAATGTATTTTCAAAATAAATAAAAAATAAACAAAATGACCCTAGTTTTGATTTCAAGAAGATTCAGAACACATGATGGATACAAGTGCACACACAACCAAAATAACAAAAAGAATTAACAGGAGAGCATATACAAATAATATGAAATTTGCACTTACAGCTTTTTCATCATATTTCATCTTTAGGTCAACTCTGTTTGTTGAGAATTATAAGACTTATTATTCCCATTTTATAGTTGGATAACTGCCTACTCAACTTTTCAACCTGGATGTGTAGTAGAAATCTCAAAGTCCAGCTATGGTTAACATGAAACCCCTGATATTTGCCTTTTTCTCCAAACTGCTTTATTCAGTCTTCCCCATCTCAATGGATGGTGACTCTGTTGGGCTACTTTGCCAAAATCTTTGAGTCATCTTGACATCTCTATTTACATACCATATTCATTACTTCTCATTACCTTGATCTCTGTATCATCTCTTGCCAGGTTCATTTAATATACTCCTGTTAGGTCTCCATGCTTCCATGTTGCCTGCCATAGTATAGTCTCAACAGAATAATCAGTGATTTTTTAAAAATGCAAGTCAGATCATGTCATTCCTCTACTTAGGTGTGCCAAATACTTGCAGTAGCTCCCATTTCACTCCAGAGAGAAAACAAAGTTGTACAATGGACTATGTAGTTATCCAAATTCTGCTTTCTGCTCTCATTTCTCTGACCTGATCCCTTTCCACTCTTTTCCTCACTCATTCCATACCAGCTACACCTGGCTCTTTGCTCTTTGTTGAATACAACAGGCCTCAGAGCCTTTGCATTGACCCTTTTGCTGGGAAGTGTTTTCCCGATAAATATGTGGTTAATTCGTTACTTCCTTCAGGACTTTTCGGATATTATCTTTGAAATAAGACCTACCCTAACTACTCAAGTTAAAATTTCAACATGCCCCTGCCTCCCTCATCCCCTTTACACTGTTCTGCTCTTTAAAATCATACCTACCAACTTATAACATGCTATACAATTCGGTTTTTCTACCAATGCAGTTCAAGCATAAAGTTAGCTGTTAGTAAATCTTTGTGTTTTATTACATAAACTGAAAATTTTAAAACATTACACATCTTACCCTAATTCACAAGGGAAAAACTTAAGCAGATCTTCTTACTCCTAGTCCTTACAATCTCCTATTTTACAGAGACATAACTGGTGTCTTCAGAAAACTACAAATAATGAGAGAGAAGTTATGTTTTGTAGGGGAAAGTCAAGAAATGCTGCATGATCGAGCTTGCAGAATGGGCTGGATTCTGAGATAAAGTGGGGAGGAGGGCATTCCAAGAAGGAAAAACCAATGAGCAGAAACACATAATGAGCTGCCCCGGGGAAGTGGCTGTGGGTTGGCTGGTAGTCTAGATTGATAGGGCATAAGGGACTGAGAAGGCTAATGGGAAATGAGGCACAAATGACCAACGAAGACATAATGTTGGAACCTTGAACGCGAGGGTGAGAACTTAGTATTAATTTAGTAGTTACTGGGAAGTCATTTGACATTTTTGAGTGAGGATGGTAACATGATCAAGGATAGACTTTAGGAAGATTAACATTTCAGTTGTGAGTAGGCTGCGCTCGAGTTTGGGAAGGGTAGATGAGGAAATAGTCAGAAAGCTATGCTGGTTGTCCAAATGAAGAGTAATGAAGGTGAGGATCATGGAAGTGGGAGTGGAAAGAAGGGAAAAGATAAAGAAGACATAGACTGATATAAATTGGCAAGTATAAGGGGTGCTAGATGAGCAGTTAAACCTGATGGCAAAGGTTTTGAGCTGGCGCGATTGAGCAGAAAACAGAAAAACAAAAGAAGCTAGTTTAGGAGGATCTTTTGTGTGCTCTTTTTAGATGCTGCATTTAAACTACTGAGCAGCTCAGGCTGGCTGCAGATCAGCTCTCTGTCCGACATGGGAAGGCAGTACTCCTTGCAGCCATCTCCTGTCCTCACCCCCACCTCCACTTCCATGGTGTCCCTTGTGAACAGCAAAACACTTTTTCCATGATTATTTTCAAGCCCTGGTATGGCTCCCTGGCTACCTGAGATGCAAATTTCGCATTCTGACATGGAGAAATGTTTCTATGGGTGTTTTTGTTGTTGTTGTTGTTGTTTTTGTTTGTGCCCCTTTTTCCTAATCAATTGCAGTTGAATGAACCAACTGCAAACTCTGTTCCAAACAGCCTTTGTTCCTGAGGAATATTAACTCAGCTGCAGTTGCCCTCTTCCCTGGTGCTGCTTTGTGTCACCTGATCCCACCTCCACGAGGTCAGGACAGCACTACAAAAGTGCCTTAATTGCGACGATGATGGGAACTGAATTAACCTATAGCAGATGAACAAGGATAATGAAATCATTTTCTTTCCTCTCAATGGTCTGTGCAGCATCATCTCTTCTGATACACTTCAGTGTCTGACCTTTTAAACTGACAGGATGTTCACCGCTGAGGTTTTTTAAAGACATCTATCTCTCCACAGAAAAATGGAAGCCAGACATCCAAGACCGACTTATATTTGTCTGTGAATCAAGCTGTCATTTTTGTTCTGCCAGAGTCTGTTATCACGTCTGGACAAGTAATTATTCTCCAGGTTAGGTTCTTACAACCTTGAATTTTAGGAAGGTCCTTGAGACTGAAAGCATTCCCTTTCTTGCAGCTCCAGTTCATGCATATCAGTGAGTTATGTGGTGACTTGGCAGCTATTATTGCTATTAAGCATGTTGTCTATTAAGCAGACAATTCTTTTAACTTTGCAAGAGCTCCCAGCCTCCATCTGTTTCCTCTATTTATTAAAATCGCTGTTTAGTTCCCCTACTGTGTTTGGGCAACTCGCAGCACATTCTTGGTTGCACAGGTTATGCTGAAACAGTGAAGGACACAACGGCGCCGGAGTGATCCAGGAGCTTCTTTAGGCTCCATGCATGTCTGAATGGAATAATGAAGTAGGAAAGAAAGGACTTCCAGGTTAGTACCCATTTCTGCTGAAAACAAGGGAACCTGTTAGGTGCTGCTGAATGAAACATGACCATGGCACAGTGAGGTGGGACTGCAGAGGTCAGAAAGTTCCAGGTTCTTTTGCAGATGCTAGAAACACACTTCAGTATTGGGAACATAAAATCTAATTCAGGTGATGCAGCTCATCTGAGTTGCTAAGCATTCAAAATCAACTCAGAATTCAATAGTTTCCAATGAAAACCTTAGGTCAAATTTCAGGGGGAAAATCCTCAGTGAGAGATTTAATAATGTATGAAGAGACTGACACCTCCTACAGAATTCTGTTTGAAATAGAGAATTGCTAGAATAAAATTCTCATTGCCAACTTCTGCTTGGAAGAGAAAGCGTTAGCAAGGCGTTAGACAGTGGGTCAGCCACAGATATTATGTGGTGTGAATTTAAGTTTGGTTGTTTCATGACAATATTCTGAAAAGCCTTTTCTCCTTAGTCATGATTATTTATCACATTCATGGGCAAGAAACTCACTCGGCCCTTTTCCACTCCCCATCCCCAATCATACTCCTTTTGAGGCTGTCATGATGAGTAAGATGTGGCACGTTGTTCAGAGTTTTAATCTTTAAAATATCACCAATAATATAAAATTATAGTTCAGCATCCAGATTGTAAGGGAAAGGAAGTAGTGATCAGGAGCTTGGTCTACATGGCAGATGAATAGGAACAAGGAGGAAGGCTTTCTACCTTCGCAGACTGACAGGACAGGCAAAAGAGGCGCATGGGTCCCAGTGTGCATCTTCATTTTTAAATGATGTGTGACCCCAACCACTCTCCTTCTGTTCCTATTTCAGGATGAATAACAGCCATCTCCTCTCCTATCATTTATGTATGAGTGATCCAAGTAATCTCAGTATTACTAGGTAAAGCACTATTAAAACAAAATATGCTTAAAACATTATTACTAGTGTTTTTTTTCCCTACAGATGTCAGAAAGATACTACTTTCGTATCCAAAATTCTAATTCCCTATTAAGCCTTGGAAATCAATATTTGTGTGGGGGTATCTTCAGCCGAATACTTTTTAACAAAACAGGGTTAAGAACATAGGGCTCTCAATTCTTTAAAATACTAGATAAAACATGATCCCTATTTTAATATTCTTATACATGCATACACTAAACAACAACCATTGAGGATATCATTGTGTCACAAGTACATGTTTAGCAACACTCCCTGGTCCCCAAGGATGTGCCACTTGTGTAGCATTTGGAGTATGGTGGACATATGTCCCTCCAGCTCTGCTCTTCATACCTTTTATTTAGGGCTTCCATAAGGACAATTGCTCCACTCAAGGGTTTTATACTTAGTCTTTGGACAACTGGAGCAGTGATTGGCAAAGCCTTGCTGTTTGTTGGCAAATCAACTGTTGCATTTATTTGCAACGTTGAGAGACTATCATTCTTTCTCATGGGTAATTATTGTCTACCAATACGTCCAACTGAAGCAAACAGGAAATGCTAAGAGCAAACCTGCTTATGGACCACTGGTCTGAACAATTCGATGTCTGCACCTGCAGACAACTTGCCTGTTCAGCTTAAGTTGTGTGACTTTATCAAAATGTAAAATATTTTTGCTTTATTTTCCTGTTTTGTAAGCCCACAGTTGAAGTTTTTCTAAATATTAGACTCTCAAGGCCTTAATTATTCAGACAGAAAATGCAATTTCTTTAGGAAATTATCTCTCTCTTGCTTTTAGGAATCTGAGCTTAGACACACAGAAACAATAAATAGGAAATAGCATGCCTTTTTGAAGCAATTGGAAAAACCAGAATGTTGTCTTTCAACTTGCAGTGTACATTACCAAATGGGGACTGTTTTTTACAGAACATTAAAGACTCTTTTCAACATGCATTTCTTGGCTTAGTGCTTGGGGGAAAAAAATCTTTGTATTTAGAAAAAAAAAAATGCATTAATTGAACTCCACAGCATGTCTCACCCAATCCTCCGGAAAAATGCTCTATCTTTGCAACCAGGGTTGTGGAGTGCAACTGCTATATATAAGATGGCTATAAACGAATGAACGTGCACCTTGAGATGCTATATACTGGTTGGCGCTGCAGCAATAATGAAATCATGAAGTAAGCTTCAGGACAGATTCCTCTAATAGGCAACTTCAAAAATATTTTTGCAGTTGAAAGCTGCTTTCAGAAAACTAGAGGCACACAGGAAATGTTATTCCAAGGTCGTTATGCTGGAGTCCTACTTTCACTTTTGGTGCTGTTGCCTTCTTTAAATTCTTCCCTGGAATATGGAAATGTGCCGGGTGCAGTTGTCTTAGGCAAACCTGACACATCTGCTCTGTTCGTGAAGTACGAACTGGGTGGTCCATGTTTGTAGTGGGATTCGAGCCCACTCTCCCTGGAGCTGTCTGAATTCAAAGACACTTGTTTAATACACATCACTGAGTTTTACCTAATGCTGTCTACTCTAGCGGGTGTTACCTAAGCCTATTGTGTAACAATTGCCCTTGGTTTGTGGAAGGACACGTCTGTCTTTGCTCTTGATCAGACCATCTGCCCACTGAAGGAAAATTTCCAGGCTAGTAATTAGGTTTTGCAACATCCACATTTTCACCATTCCCACTCTGTAGCAGGGAGAGAGCTATTGTTACAGCACAGGGATTACTATTTACAAATCTGTTCTGTCCTTTGGGGATGGGACAGGTGGTGGCTATAGAGAGAAGCTGACATTTGGGATTCCCTTACCTGCCAAGGCAGAAAGGCAGGTTCAGAAGGGCCAGGATGTTCCCGACTTTGAACTGCAGCGACAGCTTCTACCAGGGTGGACATTTCAGTAATGCCACATGAGCAACTGGTACAGAAATGCCCTTCTTATCTTTTATCACCCTGCCCTCTGTCCTGAAGAGATGGCTCCTGAAGAGAGCTAAAAGGCAATTTCCAGACAGCACTGCCCTGAGTGAAGAAATGCTTCAAAATGCTACCCCGGTGACTTCAATCCTAGCTCCAAATAAATAGCTGCACTCCAGGGAAGTCAGAGGAAGTTAGTCAACATCTCTCTCTTCACGATGCTGGGGATTTTACAGTAAGTCATAATTCAATCCTTCATTAGGGAGGAAAAAATGTAAATTAAAAATATGTCTGCCAAGCCATTCCCAGCAGCAATAGCCGAAATCTCTACGGGCTAAACAAGAGGCCGCCAGACTGCTATCAGAATCTCTCTGGTTTAGACCACAATTAATTAAAAATTTTTACCTCCAAACTAACGTGAAGGAATACAATAACCCTAATTTGCTTTTTTAATAAAAAGCTTAAGTGGAAAGGGTCCACAGGGAAAGTTTAGCCCCTAGCCAAGGTAATTCTCATCAGGAGAAGCTCCTGTTTCTAATCCAGAGTCACAGGGCAGTCTGGCCTCTCTGGGCTTCCTCTGGGCTTAAGTGATTCTTTCTTCTTCTTCCTTCCCTCCTCCTCCTCCTCCTCCTCTTCCTTCCTCCTCCTCCCTCTTTCCTCCACCTCCCCTTCTTCTTCTTCTCCTCCTCCTCCTCCTCCTCCTGTTTGTTTCCTTTTTGGTTTTAAAAAATGTAAACTTGGACTTGTAAGCCTTAGCAGTAATTGCCTCCAAAAACAATTCTAAAAAATCAGGAGGTTCTGTTGAAAAAAGGCTCTCCAAGAGTTATCAAGAGCAGAGGGATTAAGGAGCAGATCATAAAACAATGTATCAAATATAGAAAGCATCCGGAAAGGAACTGGAATCTCCCTCTGTAAGCAGCAGGATGGGTCAGATGTAGAGGAGATGGGTTTGGGGAATTAGCTACGTACAGAGGAATAGAGGCAGGCATCGGAAATGTATAGTCATAGGAACCTTGTTCATAAAGGTGGTCTGGGCAGGGAATCAACCTGGAGAGAGCATCTGCAAAAGTGCATATTTAGCCTGCAATTCTGCTCTCTGGGCTATCACCAATGAGACAGGCCTTCTCTCTAGCACCAGAACTTGCCCATAGCGGGCAAAGTATTTAGGGCCATTTAGGGGCATAGGGGAGCAGGGATGGGCAGGGCTGGTGACACTGAGTGCGAGATGGAAGCATTGTCAGGGAATCAAGTTCCTCAGTGACACCCAAGTACCCACATTGAAGAAAGTGAATCTTTATTTGAACACTCTGTGGATGCTGACAATCACATCTGTTGTTTCTGTGACAACAGATTACTGTTTCTCTTCTTGTCCCTCTGCCTCTTCTCTGTCTTCTTCACTCTATATGTGGCCCTGTGTGTTCCCAAGGGGTCATGTGTGTCCCTCTTTCCATCAGATATGTTCTATTCAATATATTTGCCAGCAATAAATAAATACTTCCAAGTCAAATGTTGTTTTGGTTTTGAAAGACTACACTCACATAATCAAGTGCCTGCCAGCAATCTTCACCTGCATTTCCTAAATGTACCTGAAATGAAACATCATAGTATCTACAATTAAACACATGTACTTCAGCATTTTCCCCACTCTTCCTGGGCAAATTTGCCTTTCTCCTTATCTCTCTTCACATTTTTTATATTACTATTTGCCATGGAGTAAATTGTGTTTCCCAAACTGCGTATGTTGAAGCCCTAAGCCCAAAGTTATGGTATTAAGAGGTGGGACTTTGAGAAGTAATTCAGGTTAGAGAGATCATGAGGTGTGGCCATCATATGGGATCGATGTCTTTCAAAGAAGTGACTCCAGGGAGCTTGCTTCCTGTCCCTGAATGTACACAAAGAAAAACTCATGTGAGCACATAGGGAGATGGTGGCATCCTACAAGCCAAGATAAGAAACCTCAGGAAGAAACATATTACCTTTATCTTGGATTTCCCAGCCCCCAGAACAGAGAAATAAATTCCTGTTGTTTACGCCACCCTACCGATGGTGTTCTATTAGTCAGCCTGAGAAGACTAATACTCCACATTCATCCAGTCACCCAAGATGGAGACCAAATATTAACCTCAGTTTCTTTCTTCTCATCTACCTCTCATGTTTGATGAATTTTGAAATTCTCTTTCACTGTCATTCTTTCTGACTTTTAAATATACTCCCTTTTCTTGAATCCTACTGCCTCTCCTCTAATTCAGGCCATATCATATTTTATCTAGAATATTTTAATAGTCTCATTAATGATCTCTGTGATTTTAGACTTCACCTCTTTAACACCTGCACCTCTATACCCCTTAGTTCACCCCACTAGTGCTGCAGTACCACGCATGGAACTACTTCTAGAACCAACGTAAGCTTGACTGTGTCATACATTTGTATAAAACTCCTTAATTTCTTACCAATAACTTTAGGGGAGAAGCTGAGTAATTCAGTATTGTTTTTTAAAGAATTCATTATCTGATCACCACTTTTTTCCAATTTAATCCTCTGCTATATGATCTTATAATACCAGATCTTTGCGCTTCTCCGAACACATCACATTCTTCTATATTTTGCTAACTTATGTTGCTCTCTGCACTTGAAATGCTATCCTCCTCAAAATTATTTTGGCAAATTTCTATTTATCCTTCAAAATGCAGCTTTAATGTAAAGCATTTTTCTAGTTCCTACTTTCACTATACTTTCTGCTTTTACAAAATGTCCTTTACTTCAAATAAGTATTTTACTCTATTGTAATTTTTAAAATAAAGTTTTAATAGATGCTTCCCATGGTTTGATTTGTAGTTCTTTTATTATTGTCAAGTTAAAACATATAATTTTATTGCTTTCCTCTTTAATTTGTTGCTCTTCAGAAGAATATTTTTAAGTACATTTTATTGATTATGCTATTATAATTGTCCCAATTTTCTTGTTTTTGCCCTTTGTCCTCCTCTGACTGGTACCACCCTTCCTTTTAGAAATCTAACCCCTTAGTTCATGTCCATGGATCATGCATATAAGTTCTTTGGCTTCTAGAAGAATACTTTTAATGTTTATAAATTTGACTTTTCAATTACACTTTATACTTAATATTATTTTGTACTTGTTTTAAGGTATACAGAATGTTTTTTGTTGTTTTGATATTTGGTTTTAGATTTCCTGCTTGCCCTTTTGTATTTATTTATTTATTTATCTTTTAAAATTTTATTTATCATTTTTAGAGAGAGAGGGGAAGGAAGAGAGGCAGAGAGAGAAAGAGACATCAATGTATAGTTGCCTTTCATCTGCCTCCAGCTACAGAGCTGGTGAAGACCTGGCTTGCAACCTGGTTATGTGTCCTGGCTGGGAATCAAACCAACAACCTTTGGGTTTGCAGGCTGGCACCTTGTCCACTGTGCCACCAGCCAGGGCCTTACCCATTTTTTTTTATTGCTGTCTACATTTATAAATTCTGTGGTTGCCTCCAACCTGAATTGGCACTGCTGCAGTTCAAAATCAGGTCTTAAAACGGTTTTATAGAGCTTCATACCTGCAATGATATTTATGTTATCACAAGTGAGATTACTTACTTATTCTATTTAATGAAGAAAATATGTTTTAAAATAAATTTATTGAAGTGACATTGGTTAATAAGATCAAATAGGTTTCAAGTGTACATTTTGGTGATACATGATTTGTATATTGAACTACCACCCAAAGGCAAATCATCTTCCATCACCATGAATGTAGCCTCCTTTACCCTTTACTACCCACCCACACCCCTTTCCTCTGGTAACCACCTTAGTGTTGTCTTTGTCCATGAATTTCAGTTTTATGTCCCATATATGAGTGAAACTGTATCTTTTTTCCTATTTTCTGATTGACTTATTATGTTTAGCATGATATTCTCAAGGTCCATCTGTGTTGTTGTGCATGGCAGTATTTCATCTCATGTCTGAGTAGCATTCCATAATGTATATGTACCACATCTTTATCCAATCCTCTATCCAAGAACACTGGTTGTCTCCATGTCTTCTTGTTCATTGTGCCTAATGCTGCAATGAACATAGGGATACATATATCTTTGTGAATAAACATTTCCACACTTTTTTCAGTAGATACCAAGAAAAGGGATTGTTGGGTCATATGGTAAGTCTATTTTTAATTTTTTGAGAAACCTCCATACTGTTTTTTATAGAGGCTCTACCATTTTGCATTCCCGCCAGCAGTGAATGAGGTCTCCTTTTACTCCACATTACAACACATTACTTTGCCATTCTAAAAGTTTTGAGGTAGTATCTCATTGCAGTTTTTAATTTTTATTTATTTATTTTTTATCCTCACAGGCTTATTGATTTTAAGAGAGAAAGGGGAAGGGGGGAATATTGATGTGAGAGAGAAACATTGATTGGTTGCCTCTCATACATGCCCTGACCAAGGACAGAAACCACAATGTAGGCATGTATCCTGACCAAGAATAGAACCCTTAACCCTTCAGTTCATGGGATGACCCTACAACCAACTGAGCCATACCAGCCAGGGTTCATTGTAGCTTTTATTTGAATTTCCCTAATAGTTGATGAAATTGAATATCTTTTTATATATCCTCTGGCTGTTTATGTGTCTTGGGAGCGGTATCTGTTCAGGTCCTCTGTCGATTTTTTAACTGAATTGTTTGTTTGGTGAGAAATATTTAAAAACTATTTTTGACCAGAAATTAATACATTTATTGTTAAAATTTTAAAGCCTATAAAGAAGAAACAACAATAACAACAACAACAAAAATAAATTCCACCGTATAGATATAGGTACTTCCAACTGTACTTTAATAAATTTGTGATCATACCACATTCCACTATATAGTATTATGTTTTATATTTCAGTATAAGCATTACTCAAAACATCTACTCTATTTTTAAAAAATAATTTTAAGATATGTATAACATTATGAGGTAGAGACACCATTATTTATAAAGCAATTTCTCCATTGCTATTTAGTCTACTTCAGTATTTATAGTTTCCTTCTTAGAAATTATTTCTTCAAGTAGAATAACTATTTCAAAGAGGTGAACTTTTTAAAAACTAATTTTTTTTCTTATTGTCAAATTTCACCAGGTTTTATTATGGTGAATTTATTTTATTTACTCTCATCAATACTATAGGTATATGCCAAGGCCAATATATTTTATAATCTGTCTCCAGTACTATTGAATTCTGTATTGTTCATCCTGTTCTATTTTTCTTATTTTGTAGCTTAGAAGAGTCAATGAAAAGAAATTAAATTGTTCAGAAAACATATTGAAATATTGAAATAGTGAGGTGAAATCTTGAATATTTTTTTGTGCTCAGTGTAAATAACAACCTTACTTCATTCTATTGTTTTGTACACCATTTTAATATTATTTGTGTGTAGTTACCAGATTAACCATTTAGATTAACCCATTTCAATGACATAACTGATTTAACTCAGTTGTATTCTATAGAATGTACACATTTGATCAGTTGTTTTGGAACAATGGATAGACATTACATTTTCCTTAGCTATTTACTTTCCAGGTGAACAAAATGTAGGTTACTATGTGTCCTTAAGATCAGATTATCAAACTAATTTTAGCATATCTTCTCTTTTTAAGTATTTAAAAATCATCATTAAAAATGTTTAGCTATAAGCCCTGGCTGGTGGTACAATGAATGGGTACCAGCCTTTGAACCCAAAGGTTTCTGGTTTGATTCTCAGCCACGTCTCCAGCCAGGTCCATAGCTGGAGGCAGGTGAAAGGCAATCATACGCTTATGTTTCTCTTCCTTTCTACCTCTCTCCCTATTTCTCTCTCTAAAAATAATAAAGTATTTTTTAAAATGTTTAGCTATAAAAATTAAACTTAGCTACTATCTTCTAAGCAGTATCTAACTAGCTCTAAATATAATGAAATAACTACTTGGCAAGTGTGCATCCAATTAGCTGGACCATTAATAAAAGAAAAAGACATTACACCATAGACCTCAGTAGTCAACTTCTTACTATGTTAAAGATAAAATAACTAGATTAAGTTTAAAAAAAAAAAAGGTCTAGTAATTCATCATTAAGAATGCAATAAAATGGGGGCTTGCTGGGCAGAGGGAAGTGAGGGGGGAAAACTGGGACAGCTGTAACAGCATAAACAATAAAAAAGAATGCAATGTAGCTATTAATGCATACATTCAGACTTTAAAACTGTATTTAATACTTACAACACATGCATAGGATGAAAGTTATTCATAAATCAGGGGCCTGTCTGCCTACTTTCCTTACCAGCAACAATTGAAGAGATTATTATTTTTCTTCTATGAAATTCCTCCTCGCTACAATAGAACAAACAAAAATGATAATTTTTTTCTTGATCATTCATCTGGTTGCAAGAAAAGAAGGGCTCTAGGATGCTCAAACATATCCTCAGAATGAACACTGCTAAGACAAAAGGGATATCTTTATAAAAATGGTTGTAAAGGAAGATGTTGTAATGAGAGAGAATAAGGGTTCACTTTTCCATAAAAGCTTCTTTTTACACACACATGCACACACACACACATACACATATAGATAGATAGATAGATAGATAGATAGATATACTTTTTATTTTTCAGTTACAATTTACTTCAATATTATACTGTATTAGTTTCAGAAGTAGGTGCAACACAGTGGTTAGAAAATCATGTACTTTTACAGAGTGGTCCCTGATATTTCAAGTACCCACTTGGCCCCATGCATGGTTATTATAATATTATTGCCTATATTCCCTATTCATAATTTGCACCATTGTGAGTATTTTGTAACTACCAATTTGTGCTGTTTTTAAAAAGACATTATCTTTATAAGAGATATCTCATGGTCATGGTCTTATATGACACCTCTCATGATTGTGTTTTTATGAGCACATGATTCCCTAAGACAATTTATTGTTTCCACATTTCATCAACTTCAGACCTGAATCAGTCTTAAGGGTTAGAGTATAAATATGTTCATTTATTTTCAAATGCAGAAAGGTAGTAAAATAGTATTTCATCCTCTTACATGCCAGCTTAACACAAATATTAAAATTTTAAATACTTTCATGATAAGATTAGCATCTTTAGCAAAGCATAAACATGAACTCAGGCTTAAGGATTTAGCTTTTTTAATGGGTTGTCAGAACCTCCTGGATTCTGAATTTGCATCTAATTTGGTCTAAGAAAAACATGGCTACTCCAAAACACCACTCCTTCCCTCACTTTTTGTTTGAGCTTCAGGAGAGAATATGGACACATTATTACAGCTTGTCACAAATTTTAACAGCCTCTACCCATCTTGGTACCTATGCTATGCATTAAGGTATTGACATTCAGGAACAATAGCCGAAGGGGAAAATAAAGGTAAAATATAGGGTCAATTTAATTCATTATTTTCCACAGGAGTAAACATTAGGATGAACATACAGACTAGAGGATCATCTTCTGTCAATTTTAGGTCACCCCCATGGACAGTCTCACAATCCACTATTTCCAAAGAGATGTGTAGAATAGGTGGAAAACTCTGCATTAGTCCTCTCAACATGCCTGGAAAGTATGTGGTGCCCTATTTGCATCCCACTGCTGGTTCTCCTTTTTAATTCCATACCATAAAACAACGGGAAAAACAAATGAAAAAACAAGCTCCTCCACTCAAACCAGTCAAAATATCCTGATGGAGACCATGTAAATGCCATGTTCTTTACCATTCTCGGATTCATATTAACTAAGGCCTACTGACAGAGATGGCCTCAAATATAGCCCACAAGTCCATGGGCCTAAAATGAAAAGAAAGGGCTCAAATTTTACTGCATTCATATCTACTTGCAGCAAAACTCTTTATTCTCATGAAACTCTCTTAAGTTTAAGTTGTTTATCTCAGCCTCTACATTTCCTTTTAAAAAACTCTTTTAATTTTCAAAGTCAGAATGCTATAGGCTATGATTCCCCAAGGGAAATGAAATGGGTCTTCTGATTAATGTTTTGTTTGGGTATATAGCACTTACCCAAAGCAGAAAGGCTTGTTACAGAATTGAAATGTCTTTGATGTAGGCTTTTTATTGTCATGTTCACATTTTTCCTAGGAGATTCTAAAATGGGTCTGCTTCCATCATTTAGCCTTGTTCACCAGGGAGACACCTGTTAATCAAGTATCAGGATCAGTCATGATAACTTTTTGTCAGACCCCGGGTTGGTAGAACAGTTGGTAGGACAGTTGGCGGTAACATGAATTAATATTACTCTGTTACCTGTCGCCCAAAACTAAGTACCTCTATTTTGTTTAAAAAAACCAAAAGTGTAGCCCTGGCTGGTAGCACAGTGGATAAGCCGCCAACCTGTGAACCCAAAAGTTGCTAGTTCAATTCCTCAGCCAGGGCACATTAACCAGGTTGCAAGCCAAGTCTCCAGCCAGGTCTGTGGCTGGAGGCAGGTGAAAGGCACCCATACAGTGATGTTTCTCTCCCTCTCTGCCTCTCTCCCTTCCCCTCTCTCTGGAAATAATATATAAAGTCTTTTTTAAAAATCCCAAATAATGCTGCTATAAAAAACAAGCAAAAACAAACAAACAAACAAAAAAGTGGAAATTTAAAAAATACTGAGTACCAGAGAACAAAGAACAGGAACCCTCAAAATTAAATTTAAGTGAGAAGCCTTGCTGAAGGAGATAAGATCAGCTGAAATGAAACAGGGAAACTGGCTGACAGAGAAGATGAATGTTTACTGAGAATCCCTGGTATTCGATGGAAATGTTCCATAATCAGCAAAAAAATGAAAACACAATAGGTCATGTAGTTATGCTTGGATGAGACAGAATATGGGAAGGTTTGCAGCAGGGACTCTGAATGCCAATAGAATTTTCTTTCATTCAGAGACTTGATCTGAATGAAATATGGCTTAAGTTCTTTGTTTCAAAAAATGTTTTAAGTGAGTTTGTTTTCTTCTTAATTTTTATGAGTTGAGTGGATATGGATCTGACTTGGATTCCTTCAAGTTTGTATGTGGGATGAAACATAGCATTATTTTAAGTTGATTTTAGTTTGGGTCCAATGGTTTTTCAGGTTATCTGATTTGGATTTCAAGTTTTTTCCTGGTAAAGTATTGATCCAAAATACTGTTTTCAAATTGGTATAGCAGAACCCAACTAGAGAGGGAGTATGGGCCTAACACACCAGTCTGCATGCAAATAATTGAATCTTTTAGTTATAGTCCCTGAGATCAAATACATAAAGTTTTATCAGCAATGCCTTAATTCCAAAGCTAGGAATAGTAATAGTGAATAAAAAAATGAGAATGTTGTATTAAAAAATAAGTTTTTCCACATCACATCCATTAGGGTAGTTAGCCATTAAAAAAACAAAACAAAACAAAACAAAACAAAAACATAAAATAGTAAGTGTTGATGAGGATGTGGAGGAATTAGAACTTCAGTACCCTAATGACGGGAAATACAGAATGTTGCAGCAACTATGAAAAATGGTATGGTAGTTCCTCAAAAATTAAGAATAACATTACCATATGATTCAGAGATTTCACTCCTGCATTTATACTCAAAAGAATTGAAAGCAGAAGCCAAAAGAGATTTGTATACATCTATGTTCATAGCAGCATTGATTCACAATGGAGAAAAGGTGAAAGCAGCACAAGTGTTCATTGAGAGATGCATGGATAGACCAAGTGTAGTATTATCCTGTAATGGAATATTATACAACCATTCAAAAGGGAAGGAAATTCTGACATATGCTACAACAGAGATGAAATGAGAACGTTATGCTAAGTGAAATAAACTAGGCACAGAAAGACAAATGCTGTATGACTCCACTTATTTGACATATCTACAATTCATAAAAATAAAAATTAGAATGTTGGTTTCCAGGGTCTAGGGGAGGAGGGAATTAAGAGCTATTGTTTAAAAGGTTCAGGGCTTCAGTTTTGCAAGATGAAAGAGCTCTCTGAATGAATGATGGTGATGATAGTAGCACAATAACATTGAATGAACTTATTGCTACTTAACTGTGCATGTAAAAAAGTTAAGATGGTAAGGTTGAGTTGTTTTTTTTTTAAGATTTTTATTTATTTTTAGAAAGTGGGTAGGGAGGGAGAAAGATGGAGAGAAACATCAATGTGTGGTTGTCTCTCGCATGTCTCCAACTAGGGACATGGCCTGCAACCCAGGCATGTGCCCTGACAAGGAATTGAACCAGCAACCCTTTGGTTCACAGGCCAGCTCAACCCACTGAGTCACACCAGCCAGGGCAAGAGGGTAAATTTTATGATATGTGTACTTTACTACAATTAAAATTTTGAAAAGATAAACTACTATTATGATGAAATTATAGAAGCAATTTTAGTTCCACCATTTTGAATTTATCATTAGCTTAAACTTCTAAGATAAGATGGAAAATAATTTTTAAGAATATATTATTTCTATATCGTAGAATAAATCAACCAGTTACCTTATTTTAAAAAATGCAATTCAGCCCTGGCTGATGGCTCAGTGGATAGGCACCAGCCTGTGAACCCAAAGATCATTGGTTCTATTCCCAGTCTGGGCACATAACCAGGTTGCAAGTCAGGTCTCCAGCCATGTCCGTAGCTGGAGGCAGGTGAAAGGCAACCATACATTGATGTTTCTCTCCCTTTCTCCCTCCCTCCTTGCCCTTCTCTCAAAAAATAGTAAATAAAATCTTTATTTAAAAAAGCAATAAAAAATAAAATAAAAATATAGTTCATTTTTAACATCATAGAGAGTGATGTTATGCAGAATATGTGCCTGATTAACTATCTTTAATCAGATATTTTTAGTACTCATTTATAACAGATATTTGTTACAACATAAGAAATACCTTTTGTAATTATTATAGGTTATGAACTCTGATTATAAAGAAGGAAATTAGAAAATATACTTTGAAAAAGGCATCTCAAAGCAGAACCTACTTAAGCACCACACTTTTGAGGTGAATAAAGTTATTGACCAAAACCCTGGTCATTCTTATGAATACTAAAATGTTTTATTAAAAAAATTTTTTTAACCTATTTGCTTTTCAAAACAGATTTATTGACACATAATTTGCATATCATAAAATGTGCTCATTATAAGTGTACAGTTTAATGATTTTTAGTAAATGTAAACAGTTGTGCAAACATCACCACAAGCCAATTTGAGAATATTTCCATGACAGCATTAACTTCCCTTTGTGCTTGCTTGAAATCATTCTCTGCTGTCACTCCCAGGCCTAGGCAACTACTGTTCTTTGTTTCTCCATAATTCTTTTTAAATTGATTTTGGAAAAGAGAGAAATGGATTTGTTGTTACATTTTACGCATTCATTGGTTGATTCTTGTAAATGCCCCGAGGACTGAACCAGCAGCTTTGGCATATCAGGATAATGCTCTGACCTACTGACTACTGGGCCAGAGCTTTTCTCTTTAGCTTTAACTTTTCTGAAAATTTCATGTAAACAGAATCACATAATATGTGGTCTTCTCTGTCTTTCTTTCATTCACCCTAATGATTTGAGGCTCATTCATATTGTAGCACAGATGTACATTCATTCCTTTTTATTGCTGCATAGCATTCCATTGTGTAAATATTTCACACTGTGTTTATGAATTCTACAGTTGATAGACTTTTTAAGTGTCTCTAAGTTTTGGCTGTCATGAAGAATGCAGTTATAAATATGCACATTCAAGTCTTTAAGTGTATCAAAGTTTTCCCTGTAGGTAAATACTAAAATCAAGACGAATTAAATTTATGGGCCATATGGTAAGTTTATATTTATTTAAAAAACTGTCTTCTAAAATGTCTATATGTTTTACATTCCTAATGCAAATGTATAAGAGTTTTCAGTTTCTTTACATACTTGTCAACACTTAATATTGTCAGACATTTTTATTATAGTCATTCTAATGGCTGTATAGCAGTATCTTAATGAAATTTTAGTTTGCATTTTCCTGATGATTAATAATGTTTAGACAGAGGGGAGCAAAAAGGGGATGGATGTAATACAACAACAATAAAATTAAAAAAAAGTAATGTTGAGCAACTTTTAATATGATTAATAGCCTTTGTCTATCTTCTTTAGTGAAATATTTTGCTATTTTTTAAACTGGGTTGTTTTTATTTTATGAATAAGTTTTAAGATCTGTATATATATTTCAGATTACATTTTTGTAAGATATATTAATTGCAAATAGCTTCTTTCAGTCTATGACTTACCATTTTTAATGCTGTCCATTAAAGAGTAAACATTTTTTACTTTCATAAAGTCTATTATTTTTATACTATGGATTGTGCTTAATTAGACATATCTAAGAAATCTTAACCCAAGATGACAAAGATTTTTCTCCTATGTTCCTCTCTAAATATTTTATAAGTTTAGCTTTTTAACTTAGGTTTGTAACACATTTTGTTTGATGTTTATGTATGATAACAAGTAAGAGCATAAATTCGTTTCTTGCATATGAATATTCAATTGTTCAATCATCATTTGTTGAAAAGACTAGTATATCCTTTGAAGAATGAATTGCCTTGGCAGCTTTGTTGAAACTCAATTGACTATAATTTAAGGGTTTTTTTCTGGGCTTTCTATTTTGCTGCATTGATCCATTTGTCTATTCTATGCCAATCCCATGGTGTTTTTATTGAATCTTCTTATAGTAAGTTTTGAAATGGGGTAAGTTCTCCTACGTGATTCTTAAAATTTTTTGTCTTGACTAATCTAGATCTTTTATGTTGAAACTCTATACAAACTTGGGGGACCATGGAATGCATTGGTCCTAGCATAAATACTTGCATTCCACAGGAGCAGTCAAATAGACAGAGAATAACCTATTTGGATATCAGCTGGTTGCTAGGTTGGAAACAAAACCTAGCATTAGAGTGCTACATCAACAGTCAATACATTGTGCCATGTCCTCAAAATCTAGAATACCCAGGTTAAAAAAGAAGATTGGATCTAGTATAGGATTTACCCCTCTCACCACCATTTCTAGTGACTAATCTGTAGAATTTATGCTTTCAACCTTAAGTTATGTACTAGATTGAGAAGTCCTCATTTCAAGCAGTGACTCCTATCAGGGCACAGAAAACTAACAAGGAGTGTAACATTTATCCATCATTCCTCAACTGGTTGGGGATTGTTCAAGAAGGTGTTAACTTTCCTGTACCTATAGGCTTTGCATGTGTGTGGTCATAGCAGGTTTCCCTTGGAATCTCATTCCATAGCTCAAGTTTTCTGCTAGATTCAACGTTTCTACTCCCTTGAAGCTATGACTATTCTGAAGTTACTTTAGGATCTTCATGCCATTGGACACACAGAGATTGATTACCTTGGGGAGCTAGGAGTGATATTACATAGGAGGACAGAAAGGGGACTATCTAAAACTCAAGGCATTAATTGGAACATTTCTTGGTGCTTTTATGCCCAGTAATAATGGAAAATGGGAAGTTGCATTAATTACCATTTTAAAAATATTCTGAGGAGAGAAAAGATTTAAAAGCCAGCAACTTGCCTATGATAATGTCATTTGAAAATAACAATGTGATATGGAAAAAGTATAGGAAGTAAAATAAGAACCATAATTCTTAGTGCTGGCCACATAGAGCTATGAATTTGAAAATAATCTGATACTCTTAGCCTGTCATAAGGGCAATCACTGAGATTATATACGTATATAAAGAAACAATAAAGTAAGCAAGTGTTAGTGCACCATTAAATCAATGAGGTTCCTAGTTTTATTCTTTGAAAATAATACTAATACTAAATATATTAATAATCAGGGAAGTGTAATGTCATTTGTAGTAGATATAAAATGAAGAATATGTAGATCAACACAAGATCTATATTGGGATCTCAACACGCAGGCTCACAGGGGATCTAATCACAATGCTTCTGTGTAGTCTGATGTACCCCAGGAAGAGGTCAGCTGCAGCACATAGAATGCAATTTTGCCATCCAAATAACTGCTTTCATCTGATTCTACTCATAGTCTTTAGGTATGTTTTTTTCCTTAGGATGATTTTTTTTTTTAGAAAAAAAAACTATGCCTTTGGTATCAGAAATGGTTAACAAAGATGATACAGAAAGGGACATGCATTTGAGAATTCCAAAAACTCTCATGATTATCTCCATTGTCTTTATTTCCAATGACTACATTGGTAGTTGGCAAAGTAAAACTGCCCACAGCATACAGGTGTCAAAAACAAGAAAAAAAAAACCTGGAAAAAAATGACTTCCACTTGAAAGAGAAGAAAGGATTTCTATTCTTGGTAGGACAACAGTTCTTTGTTTTAATCAGTAGCAAAGAATCTAAAACTCTAGAAATCTAAATGAGATTAATAAATCAAGAGGACTTAAAATGATAACAGGTTTCATAATCAACTTGCAAATAAACACTGCTGCATATTTTATTAATATTAGTCCCAGGATTAAGGACAGTTGGAATAGATTTTTTATAAAGATCGGTAGTTCAAAGCTTTTAGGTATAAATAGATCATGAGAAAACATTTTAATAACAAAAGCACTATTTAGTAAGAATTATAATAGCATCAAGCCATCAGAAGCTATATAACCAAAGCCCGTTCTTCTTGAGTAGATTTTTTCTCAATCTCCTTCAATTTCAGTCTCTGAAAATGAAGTCTAAAACATGCAGTCATACCCTATCAAAGTCATTCTTATCTCTTACTTATTCTCAAGCTCTTGCAATTCAGTGTCTGAACTAAAATTTCTGAGAAGTCCTTGCCTTGTTCCCCAAAGTTGGTAATATTTGAGAAGAAGATCAGTGTGAACCAACTTTTCTACATACCTCAAGGAAGATGCAAGGCTCCTACCTTTGGTAGGTAGATGACTGCATTAAAAGAGAAAAAAATAACTTTAGAGGACATGATGATTTAAATTTTATATAAATTGGCAATAGAATACAAGTATCCGTATAAAATTTTGGTTTTTATAAATATTGGTCAAGAGATCAGTGTGAGGAAGTAGTTAGAGCCCCTTAAGAGAGATTATAAAGTGAAAAATAATTGAGAAGTAAAGCTTTTACTCACAATAGTTAAACTGTGGAAAGAAAATATCTATGAGAAAGATCATGACCAAATAAATAGTAAGTAACTAATCAGGAGAAATTCAGGAGATGAAGGACTAAACTTTATCCAACACTGAAGACTTTTCAGTAAGATAGGGTTAAATAGCACCTTTATTAGGACAATATTTGTGACTCTACTAATTGAAGCAAACATCTGGTATATGCATACCAGAGACAGAGAGAACGGGATTTTAATCTTTGCACAAATACTGAAAGTATGACCTTGAGCAAGGTGCCTAACATCAACAACTACAGCTTTCTCTCTGTACATTTGGGGATAGTAGTAGTATCACCTAGAGTGTTGTGAAAATAAAATGAAATATTGCAAGTAATTTGCTAGAATAGCACCTGGCATATGGTAAGCACTCAATAAATGTCAGCTATTATTTTAAGAAAAAGAAAGATATAAAGTCAACTGAATAGTTTTGTGACCTTTGTGACTTTGTTTTATTTTGTCTTAGAATACATGTGAGTAGGTATATTTATATACATGGATGTTTTAGAAAGGAGTAAATTGATTCCATTTATAGGTTAAAGAAGATCAGCTATAAATAAAGAAAAGGAGGTACTTGAAAGCTATATAGGGAAGGAAATATCTCTATTTCCCCATTTGAAGAATATACTTTCATAGGCCTACTAAGAATAGATGAGGTACTCTGGGAAAGGATTTTGGCCAAAGCCAAGATATCGAAAGAAAAAGATGCTTAGAGGGAAGTGATGGGGGAAAGGTGTACTTTCAATATTGAAAGCAGAATTTGTATCAAAGATTTGGGTATAAGTAGTTTACTGAGAGTTGGTCCCAGGGAACAGGGGTAAAGTGACCATGGAGATTAAAGATAGGAAAGAGTAAAAAACCAAAACACTGCTGTGTCTCAAAGAAATTTCTACCTGATGATTGAAAAAAACAATATATGTTGATCATTTTCCACCCCCCATTGGTGTAGGGTTGCCCATTGGTCATGAGCTGAACTTCTTTATATTTCAGTCTATGTCTGAATCTCCCCTAAATAACTTTGATTGCCAATATTTTTTAAAATACAGGCTAGAAATATCTTGAAGCAAAGATTATTTAATCTGACTGAATTTTTTAAAGGATTTAAATTCCTGTTGACAACAAGATAACACTATGTGCTGTAGTTGTAGAAGAAAAAACTCACTTTATCTCTGTTTGGTAAATATTTTTAGATGCAATGTTTATATATACTGTTTGGTTCCTCAATGGCTTTTCCTCCATGCTGGCAAACCATCTAATGCTACTTAATAGCCTCTCCAAGAGCTCCTCATAATTCAGAGCCTTCCAGCTGTGACACATCAAAAGGCACGTATGTATTCTTCGGGGTTTTTATTTGCAAACATTTCAAAAATTCAATTTAGTTTTGATTTTGATGTACATTAATCTTCACAACCTTTTATGCATCAATTAACTGGTAAAAGTTATGAGGGCATCTCTTCCTGAATATGTCATGAAGAACTTTTAGTCTTATTTATTTATTTATTTATTTATATTTAGGGAAATGGGAAGGGAGGGAAAAAGAGAGGGAGAGAAATATCAATGTGTGAGAGATAAATCAACTGGCTGCCTCTCACATGTTCCTAATGGGGGACCTGGCTAAAAACCAACGCATGTGCCCTGACCAGTCATTAAACTGACAACCTTTTGGTTCATAGGCTGGTGTTCAATGCTTTGAACCATACCAGCCAAGGCTTATTTTTTATGTTTGTGTGTTTGATTCAGGTATATATTCTTTGTCATTTTCATACTTTTAAAGGGTTCTTTATTTGGCTTTTTTTTTGGGGGGGGGCAGGGAGCTTGTTATATATGAAAAGAAGTTTAGCTGATTTTACCTGAAAGTATGTGCTTTCTATTCAGAATGGTTGGAATATGGCTCTAGTGAGGCTGGACCATAGCAGGCACTCTCACAATTGAGCTTAATGGTGTATACAAGGAGGGGCCAAAGTAGTTTTACAGTTATTCACATGGAAGATGCTACAGTAATTAATAAATAATAATACACACACATATAGGTATGTATGTGTATATATACAGGTATGTGTGATATATATGCATATGTGTGTGTATATCACATATATACAGGGTGCACATGATAAATTGGCAATAACTTTGCTTCTCCTTATTTCACGTGCTTCTTATTAATTTTGAAGAACTATGTTTCTAAGGTTGTGATTCAACATCATTGTTTCAGATGTAAAGTATTAAATTCTGAGAGTAACCCTCATGTTGAAGGAATATGATGTTAGAGCAACCATAATTTCTGGACTGTGTGCAGGGCAAACTGCTAAGGAAATTGCAGACTTCAGTAACATCCCTTTACATACAGCTGACAATGTGAAGAGGGTGTATGATGAGGATCCTGATGTCTCCACACCAACAAGGAAAATAGATAGGGTATATACAAGGATCACACAAGTCCACATATTGTGCACAGAATCCAGATCATCGATGAAGATCCAGGAAAGTCAATGTGCGCCATAGCAAGAGAACTACAGATGTGGGATGCAATGATTTGCAAGATTATTGCTGAAGATATCAGTTACAGATCGTATGTTCTTAGAAGAAGTCAGTTTATGACACAGCAGACAAAGGAAAGTCACTGAAAAAGCAAGGAAACTGCTAACAAAATGGAAAAATCCCAAAGAAAAAAACCCTCTGATTTTCTTCTCCAATGCAAAGAATTTTCAGCAGGACCAAAGAGTCAACAGAAGACACAACAGGTGGCTTTATGAGAATCTTAATGAAGTCCCAATTGTCATGAAAATGAAATTTCCTGCTACAGTCAGTGATGGTGTTAGATGTTGTCAGCAATGAAGGAGATACCATGACCCCGCATTTGTTTCCACACGGCTTGAAGGTGACTGCTGATGTTTACCTTGATGTTTTGAGAGAAGTAGTTGTATCATGGATGAAGCAAGTCACAAATGGACATCATTTTATCTTCCAACAAGATGGTGCACCAGCACAGAACACCAAAAAGGTGCAAGAATTTCTCAGTGTCAATGTTCCTGAATTTTGGTCAAAGAAAATCTGGCCACATACTTCACCAGATGCAAATCCTTCAGACTATTATGTATGGTGTATTTGTGAGAGAGAAGTTAATAAACAACCTCATTCTAATAAGGAGGCTGTTAAAAGTAAGATTGAAAACATGATGATGTCCATGGATAAAGAAAAGTTAATGAAAGCATGCTCAAGATTCCAAAGTTGATTGAGTCTATTATTGCAGCAAATTGAGACTTTTTTTAACAATTAAAAAATATTGACTGTTTATCTATTTACATATAAGAATAAATTTATTTCAAAATGTAACACTTCTGTGGTATGTTGTTTATTTTACTACAATATTGCCAATTTATCACACACCACACGTATATATATGTATATATATATACATATATGTGTGTATATATATATTGTATATACCTTTTACTTTATCTAATTTAAAATATTTATTATTCATATACTGGAACAACTTTAGAAAGCATTTAGCCCAACTCTCTCATTTTACAAATGAGAAAACAAGAGTAAAATTAAGCTAGATATCTTATCTAAAACCAGACAGTTAATAACATTTGACAAACAAACAAACAAAACTCAGCTCCTTTTAAATTCTCTAGAATATTACAGTACCCTTGTCACTTTGAAACAGATTTTGTGGTTAGAGGTTATAATTCTTTCTTGCCTAACTTCATGAGATAGTTAATTGAGCCTCCACATTGATTTCCATAGAGTTGTGAGCTCCTTAGAAGCAAGGCTATTCATATTGCCTAGGATGTCTCTAGACATTCAACCTGATGTTCTACTTTTAGCCTAACTAGTAAAAATGAGATAATTCCCAGTTGTGAGCAGAAGGTGGAGCTGCCCCTGCCCTACTGAAAGGAATGAACATCATTTTAATTTTTATACCATTCCTCTGGCTTAAGATCATTAGCATAGTAAAGTGGTGTGGTTATTTGGCTTTCCTCCCTCAAATTCATCAGTAGGATGTAAATCACTTCAGGATACTTCTTGCTTCTTCCCATTTTTTAACGTTTGGAGCCAACTTTCCACTTAATCTATTTTTCCTGGACCCTAGACATGGTAATTAACCTCGGAGATGGAACTTAGTCAAAAGTGCACTCTGCAAACAGTGTTATGTTAGATACATTTTAATTGTGTTCAGCAACATTTCTTAATTTAATCTGAAAGGTTACAGTATCTTTCATATTAATCAATAACAATTTAATTCCTGGATGAAGATTGCAATGATTTTCTCTGACTTACCAGCAGGCATAGGCTATGCTTTGGGCCATTAATTCACCTTGCAAAAGCCTTTGCCTGAATTCCTCTCTGCTCAGAGAGTGGGACATCATTTAAGAAAAGGGTCATTTTATTATACGAGAAGTTGTAAGACAAACCCAATAACAGTTCTTCCTTTTGAGGAGCACTAGGTCTAAAATAGTGGGCCTTTAGTATATACACTATTTGGAATGAAAGAATCTAGAGCTATGGGATTAATCATCTCTCTCTCTTTGCTGAAAAGCCAATAAGTGATTTTACAATGTTGTTGTAAGATTTTAGATTGTTGTAACATTTCAATGTCCAAAATTTTTTTTCTATTTAGAGCATAACTTTTCAAATGAAGAAGAAAATGCTACATTATTTAGAATTACTGTTCACACATTAAAATAATGACCATTATTTTCATAAATTATAGTAATAATTGGAGAAAGTTTTCACCTTGTCCTAACTTTTCTCTCATTTTACCAGTCTCTTGCACTATCTTTCTAAGTCTATAAAATTTGTTCTCATTAGCAGTAAAAAGAGAGAGAAATGTCAAGGTCTAATTACCAATGACTTTGAGGTGCAAAAGCCTGGAAGCTCTACAGTCATGAAGTTAGAATTATTAAAATGTTTCATTTTCCCCCAAAGATGCTAAATCTTTTATTGTGCTACCTAAATGAGAAAAAATTAAAGATGTGAGAAACAATTAACTTAAATACTGAAGGAAAAATATAAATAACGTTCCTAATTTTATTTTCTATTTTAAAATTATAACAGAATTACTATCAAGGAACTAGAAGGTGGTGACTAGGGTTTATTTTTTCCAATTTAAATTGATACAATGCTAACTGCCCTCTTGCTCTTAACTGTTGATAGATGCTTCTGTGCGTAAGTATGCTTTATTCTTATTGAATGTAATGGGATAACATTGGTTAATTAACTAATATAGGTTTCAGGTGTACAATTCTATAATACATTGTCTGTATAATGTATTGTGTGGTTACCAACCCAAGTCAGGCCTCCTTCCATCACCATGTATTCCCCCTTTACCTCTTCTATCCACCCCCAAATCCTTTTCTCTCAGGTATTCACCATACTGTTGTCTATCTGAATTGTTGGGGGGGTTTCTTTACTTTTTCGCTTAATTCCTTCATTTTTCCTTTTTTAATTTATATTCTATTGATTATGCTATTACAATTGTCCCAATTTTCCTCTCTTTGCTCTCCTCTATCCATTATCCCGACCCTTCAGCTAATCACACCTCATTGTACTGACCATGGGACATGTGTAGGTTCTTTGGCTACTTCGTTTTCTATACTGTACTTTGCATCCCCATGGCTATTCTATAACTACTTACTTGTACTTCTTAACCCCCTCACTTCTTCACCCATTCCCCCAGAACCCCTTTCCATCAGGCAACTGTCATAACACTCTCTGTATACATGGTTCTGCCTCTGTTCTTTTTTCGTTTTTATGATTTTATTCCTTATTTTCAGAGAGAAGGGCAGGGAAGGAGGAAGAAAGGGAGAGAAGCACCAATGTACGGTAGCCTTTCACCTGCCTCCAGCTGGGGACCTGGTTGGAGACCTGGCTTGCAACCTGGTTATGTGCCCTGGCTGGGAAATCAAACTGGCGATCTTTGGCTTCGCAGGCTGGCACCAACCCACTGAGCCACACCAGCCAGGGCATGTCTCTGTTCTTGTTTGCTTAGTTAGTTTGTTTTTAAAATTATATTGTAGTTATAGGTATGTATTTACTGATATTTTATTGTTAATAGTTTTGATCTTTTTCTAAAATAAGCCCCTTTGACATTTCACATAATGATGGTTTGATGATGATGAATTCCTTTAGTTTTTCCTTGTCTGGAAAGCTCTTTATCTGTCCTTCAATACTAAAAGATATCTTTATTGGTTAGAGCAATCTTGGCTGCAGGTCCTTGCTTTTCATGATTTTAAACATTTCTTGCCAATCTCTTCTGGCCTGCAAAGTTTCTTTTGAGAAAACAGTTGATAGCCTTATGGGAACCCCTTTGTAAGTAACTCTCTTCTGTTCTCTTGCTGCTTTTAAGATTCTCTCTGTATCATTAACTTTTAGCATTTTAATTGTGATATGTCTTGGAATGGTTTCTTTGCATTCATCTTGTTAGAAACTCTCCGTGCATCTTGGACTTGCATGTCTATTTCCTTCACCATATTAGGGAAGTTTTCTTTCATTATTTGTTCAAGTCAATTTCCAATTTCTTGTTTTTATTTGAATTGATGTACACTTCAATTCTAACTGGATCATTTTTATGCTGTTCAGGTCCTCACTAAGTTCCTTGAGCATTCTTATAACTAGTGTTTCAAACTCGGAATCTGATAGATTGCTTATGTCCATTTTGTTTAGTTCTTTTTCTGGAGTTCTGATCTGTTATTTCATTTGAGCCATGTTTCTTTGTCTCCTCATTTTGGCAGCCTTCCTGTGTTTCTATATATTAGGTAGAGCTACTATGACTCCATGTCTTGGAAGTGTGGCCTAATAAAATAGTTGTCCTATAGGGTTCAGTGACATAGTCTCCCATATCACTGGGCATTCAGGCTCTGGGGTTTCCTACGTAATGTAAGCCAAGGTCAGCCCCAACTTGTGGTTTGCCTGGAGCCACCCTGCATGAGCTATTAAACAATCTGAGATAATTGCTACTTATTCTGGGCTTAGAGATTCCCAGGTGGAACAAAGCTGTGAATCTAGGCTGGTTGCTGCTTATGCTGGGCAAGAGTATGGAAACTGAGGGCTCACTGAGGCTGACTGATTCTTATTTGAGAGGATTTAGGAAGTTATTAGCAGGAGCCAAGACCAGCCATTCATATGGAAAAGTAGCTTGGGAAAGCATGTAAGTTGGGTGGAACAGAATCTCTGGGGATGTTCAGGGCAGGTCAGCATTAGCCAGGTTGATGGCACCAGGATGCTGGTTCTGTGGTTCTGTGGGAGGAGGGTTCAAATAAGGGTAATTGGCCTCTCCCCACCTTTCTGTCCCTCAGCTCTCACCTTGATGTTAGACAATTCAGATTCTCCTTGTATTCCTCTGGTGTGTTTTAAGCTGCTAGAGATCAGATGGAGTGAGATTTGGTAAGTCTATGTGTGGGTCCTTAAAGAGGACTGCTTTGGACTCCAAAAGTTTCTTCCACTAACTCAATCCCTGCTGAGTTTTGCAGCCAGAAGTTATGGGGACTTGTCTTCCTGGCACTGGAACCCTAGTTTGTGAGCCTGTTGTGGGGCTCGGACTCCTTACTCCTGAGATGTCCCTCCCCAGTTTTTATCTGCCACATGTGGCTGTGGGAATAGCCCATTCCACCTCTGCTCCCCACCTACCAGTCTGGATGGATGTGATTTTTTAATTTCATAGTTGTCAGATTTCCATTCAGTTTGATTTCTGCCAGTTCTCAGTGATGGTTGTTCTATATTTTAGTTGTAATTTTGATGTGATTGTGCAAGGAGGCAAGCAGTGTTTATTTATGCTGCCGTCCTGACCAGAAGTGCTTCACCTTTCCATCCAGTCCCCCAACCCCTGCCCCTCTGTCAGCTGTCAGTCTGTTCTTTGTGTCAATGAGCCTTTTTCTATTTTGTTTGTTAGCTTATTTGGTTCATTAGATTCTACATAAAATGTACAAGCACAGGGCACCATAGCCTATGATATGCTTTAGCTGAAATCTTCTGATAAAACAAAGAAACAAACAAACACTAGCGAATCGTCTAATCACTGCATTTGAAAACAAAAACAAAAGGCTTTGGGCATCTAGTTTTACATACAAGGAGCTAGATTAAATGACATGCCAAGAGTCACATAATTAATTAGTGGCAAATTTGGCACTAGAACCTTACTACGTCAGAAACCTTTCCACTAAAATCTTACATTTGTTGAATATTTAGGGCATTTATTTTAAGGGAAAAAAATGGCTTAAAATCTGATGAAAGACTTGCCAAGAGTTCCATTATACTTAAGCTTTTAAAAGTTGCTCTTCTCTGGCCTCTGCTCCTTGGCTAGCAATCTCACCTCCCTGTGAAACCTCACACAAATACTGGTGACTGCAATGAGGCTCTGCCTGGATTTCCTGTCATGTTTGCAGACATTCCAATCCACCTGACTTACTAAATAAGGATCAAAATGTTCTCAACTATGCACTCCAAACATACTATTTATCACTAATGTCTGCAGATTCCTCTTCAAGAACTCCAAATCCTGTGCCTTGCCTTTCAGAGCCTTATCATTTCTCTCCTGGATCATTGGGAAGCCCCCACTCCTCACCTCTGGCTCTTCCCATCATATACTTATCTTCTGAAGTCTACCTCCCAATCTCCCCAAAGCTGGTTCTTCCTAAAAACAATTCTGAATTTCAATTATTTTTGTGGTTAAAAAACTGCATGCCTTTTCAATGCCTTCACCTTCTAGCTCACTCAGCATCCAGGGTAGAACTGTTCCTTGGCACACCCATGTTGTGATTGGGTAGCCCACCTTTTCAACCTTCTCTGCATAAGCCATAAACTGTCATAATCCTGAGCTTGGCATATATATGACTTTTTTTTCTTGGACCTCCTCCCTTTCCATTCATTGCTTCCAGTACTCTTATCATAGCTCAAAACTACACTAAAAAATTTACTTCCCTATATAACATTTCCTGAAACCTTTGCCAGTAGCGCTCCTATCTCACACTATTCATACATTTCTTATGACATTTATGGAATTATATATTGCAATTCAATACCTCTCTTATACTATGCTATTCAAAACTTCTTAGGGCTTAGTGAATAAAACACAGGTAATAGAGGCAAGTGAACCTGAGTTTGATCCTTACTCACCAGTCACTAACAATGTGACCTTGAAACAATCCTCAGTTTAATTTGCTGAAGTTTGAAGATAATATGAACATGTGGGTCAGACATAAAAAAACAGCAATTAGGTATGCAAAGTGCCTCCCACTGTATCAGAACCATTCATCAGTTAGTAAATATGCATCTCTGTATTCCCAACCTGTGATGAAGTGCCAGGGATATTTGTTAAAATGAAAACAATATATGTATTTACACCTTAACAAACTTGATTATGTAAAAAAATGTGTCTTTTTATTTATTTTTATTGTTTATTGGGTGACAATGGTTAATAAAATTATATAGGTTTCAAGAGTGTATTTCTATGATGTATCATCTGTATATTGCATTGTGTGTCCACCACCCAAAGCCAAATCATCTTTCGTTATCATATATTTAATCACCTTTACCCTTTACTATACCTCCACCAACCTTCCCTCTGGCAACCACCATCCTATTGTCTGAGTCTATGAGTTTTTGTTTGCTTTCTTGTTTCTTCATTTGTTCCTTTCAGGTTTTTTAAAAATGTTTTTATTTTAAGATTTTATTCATTATTTTTATAGAGAGAAGGGCAGGGAGGGAGAAAGAAAGGGAAAGAAACATCAATGTATGGTTGCCTTTCACCTGCCTCCAGCTATGGATCTGGCTGGAGACTTGGCTTGCAACCTGGTTATGTGCCCTGAGTGGGAATTGAACCTGTGACCTTTCGGTTCACAGGCCAGCGCCTACCCACTAAGCCACCAGCCAAGGCTCCTTTTAGTTTTACATCGCATATACAAGTGAAGTCATATGACACTTAACTTTTTCCTTTTGACTTATTTTGCTTAGCATGATATTCTCAAGGTCCATCTATGTTACTGTAAATGCTAGTATTTCACCTTATGGCTGAGTAGTGTACCACTGCATAATATATGGCTGTATATATGTACCATATCTTCTTCATCCAATCCTCTATCAAAGGGCACTTTTGTTGTTTCTATGTTTGGCTATGTGAACATTGGAGTGCATACATCCTTGTGAATAAATGTTTTCAAATTTTTCACATAGATGCCCAGAAGAGGGGTTGCTAGGTTATATGGTAACTCTATTTTTAATGTTTTGAGAAACCTTCCTACTATTTTCCATAGTGGCTACACCAGTTTACATTTCCACCAGCAGTGAATGAGGGTTCCTTCCCCCACCCCCCAATCTCTTTAACACTTGTTATTATTTGCCTTGTTGAAAACAGCTATTCTAACAGATGTGAGGTAGTATCTCATTGAAAGCCCATAAATAAAACCACATGTACATGGACAAATACTTTTTGACAAAGGAGCCAAAAATATACAGTGGAGAAAGGAAATCCTCTTCAATAAATGGTGCTGAGAAAATTGGAAAAGCCACATACAAAAGAATGAAACTATACTACAGTTTGTCCCCATATAGAAAAGTTAACTCAAGATGGATCAAATATCTAAATATAAGATCTGAAACAATTAAGTACAGAGAAAAAATATAGATACTAGATTTATGGATCTTGGTCTTAGAGAAGATTTTATGAAATTGACCTCAAAGGCAGGGGTTAAGTAAAGGCAAAAATAAATGAATGGTACTATATTGACTTAAAAAGCTTCCGCACAGCAAAAGGCAAAAAAAAAAAAAAAAGGCAACCAACTGAATGGGAGAAGATATTTACTAACAACAACTGACAAATAATTAATATTCAAAATATATAAAGAACTCATATGATTCAACACTAAACAAACAATCCAATTAAAAAAAAAAAAGCAAAGGATCTGAACAAACACTTCTCTCAAGAGGACATACAAATTGCCAATAATAGGTAGGTAGAAAGATGCTCAACTTCACTAGCTAATAGGAAATACATAATTAAAAAATATATCTCAGTTTTTTTCTCTAAACCTGGCTTAGCTTTCAAATTCCAATTTTAGCTAATGGCGACTATTGGTCAATTTAAGATAACTCAGTCACCCTCCTTATGAGAGGCAGTATTTTGGAACCAAATCAGTTTAAGATTCCCTCCCTGATCTGCTTTTCTTCCACTTAAGGCAGAATAAGATTTCTGCACTCAGGGACATCTGAGGAATACTGAATCTCATGCCATTTGTGTTCCTGTCTGCCTTTGGCTGATGTGTAGCATTTCTCACCTGGTCTTGGACAATACTGTCCAGCCCTGTTATATTCCCTACTGATGAGATCAATGAAAACATGGAGTACACGTAAGGAGCTCTCAGGACAGAAAGAGTCATGGTCTGACTTCCTAGGCTATATTCACTAGAGAAGACTGCAAAATCCCATTTCCACCAGAAGCCTGAAGCTAGAAGTCTGAAATGCAGTTGTCAGCAGGATAGGTTCTTTCAGAGGGCTGTAAGCAGAGGATCTGTTCCAGGCCTCTCTCCCTGGTTTGTAAGAGCCATTTTCCCTTTGTGTTTCTTCATATTTGTTTCCCTCTATGAGTCTGTCTCTGTGTCCAAATTTTCCCTTTTTATAAAGACAACAGTCATATTGAACTAGTGCCCATCCTAATGACTTCCTTTCAACCTGATTACCTTTATTAGGACCCTATCTACAAGTAAGGTCACATTGTGAGGTACTGTGGGTTAAGGTTTCAACATATCTTTTTCTTTCTTTCTCTTCCTTCCTTCCTTCCTTCCTTCCTTCCTTCCTTCCTTCCTTCCTTCCTTCCTTCCTTCCTTCTTCCTCTCCTCTTTCTTTCTTTCTTCCTCTCCTCTTTCTTTCTTTCTTTCTTTCTTTCTTTCTTTCTTTCTTTCTTTCTTTCTTTCTTTCTTTCTTTCTTTCTTTCTTTCTTTCTTTCTTTCTTTCCTTCCTTCTTTCTTTTCGCAGTGGTGGGTAGGGGCACAAATTCACCATAACATTTGGTTACTCTGCATACTCTTTGTATAGACTGCCTGCCCTCTCATGCACTACTCACCCTCTGAAGGTGACCCCTTGTGGCACACAGGATTTGTGAGGCTTCACTAAAGCACATCCCTATCTATGCCTTCCCTAGCTATTGCTTAGCTATAACTCTGGAAAGATAATGAAACTGGGACTTGGTAAGGAGGTTTGCTGCCTCCTGGGAGGAGAGACAGTCTGGAAGTCAGACTATGGTTTGGTGCTTTCTATTCTGGAACTTTCCCAAGCATACCCAGGCTTCTAGTGGTATTTCTGTTGTCCCACCAGCTCCCTGAATGAGCACAAGTGAAATTCTATACCTTGCTCAGGGACCCACCATCATCTCCACACCAGTCATGTGCCTCTAATTCTCTCTTTCTTTTCTGTAGACCCAACATATATCCCTATTTAAACAGAAAAATAACTTTTATTGAGTCTACTTCTTTTTTTAAAAGTTTTTTATTTTATTATTTTTAGAAAGAAGGGAAGGGAAAGGAGCACAGAGGGAGAGAGACATCAATGTATGGTTGCTTTTTTCACCTGCCTCCAGCTACGGATCTGGCTGGAGACCTGGTTTGCAACCTGGTTATCTGCCCTGGCTGGTGAATCCAACCAGCGACCTTTGGATATGCAGACCGGCACCTTATCCACTATGCCACCAGCCAGGGCTTGAGTCTACTTCTTCATAGCAGAGTTTAAGCAGAGCTACTCAAACTTTATAATGAAGAAGGAGAATGAAGCTGTTTATTAACATTCATATCTCTGTCCTTGTCCTTGTAGGCTCAGGGTAGGGTCCCGCAACCTGCAATTTTATGACATATTTTAGATGCTTTTGACACACATGTTCTGAAAACCATGCTTTGAGAAACATTGCTTCAGTTCTAAACTCGCTCTGAATTTTCAATTGTTTCTTAATATAGAAAACTAATTGTTTGACATATAAAAATAAAAACATTTTTCTTTCTTAAATGTCTGTCTTTTAAAAATAAAAGCAATGACTTTCAAGATCATTCATTACCTTTTCTAGAGATTTTTCAAAAATCTGCCTAAAATGTTAAAATTCAACAAATTAATTATTTTAATCTTTTGTGTCATCTATTTTCTCAGTCATTGCATATGGTAAACTCATCCATCTACTTGAATGGTTAGGAAAAAGGTAGAAGAAAAGAATTTTTAAGAAAAATCTAGGTGGTTATTAAAATATCATGCCACACTTGTGTCCATGTGTGCATGATATTATGTGTTTATGTGAGAGAGAGAGAGGAACAAAGTAGAATTTGGGAATAAACATAAGGTGTTGGGTTGAAAGTGAACAGAATGTGGAACCAGTCATAACTCATTTGGGATCCTGGTTATACTATTTTTCATTTGGGTCAAGTAAGAAAATCATTGATTTATCTTACTTTCATTTTCCTTCTACTTAACTGCAACATTCTTTCAGAGTATGTTTTTTTTTTTTTTTTTTTTTTTTTAAATTC